>JAQJVL010002473.1:92500-97083 GCA_035578905.1 Stictocephala bisonia
CATTATGCGCACAGAGCACTAACCTGAGGTGGTTTACCTCTTAACTTTGTTTACATTCCAAGGGTGGCAAAAATCTTCAGTCTGCTTATAGATGTTTTGCTGTAAATATCGTAGCTGTTGTTAGTAGTGGTTAATAGTGTATTTAATAGTTATTATTAGTGTAGTTAGTAGTGACCAGCAAAAGCTTACACAAATCAAGTCAGAAAAAATTGATAGGCTTAATTCTATAAAACGAGTTTCGTATGAAAGTGTGTAAGAAAGTGAGTCATGCTCGTGCATCGCCAATGCCACAGGACCAGCTTTCATTTGATATGCATATCCATCAGAATAATATATACCTTTTTTTTTATTGCATTTTATCCTTGTCTTTGTTTATAATAGTATAATGTAGTTCTTATAATTAATTGTTGTTACACGAAGTTTTTTGCACGAAATTAAAATATTTATGGACATTTTTATCTTATAATATGTATAACGATATATATAAGTTCTTATCTTAAGAGGTAGTAAAGTTTAAGTGTATTTACGATAATTACATATTGTTTATTGAACCCGTTGTCTCTTATTATGCACAGCGACAGGGCTTGCCCAACCGATGCGATGGTTGTTCTATTCCAACGCAGAATCAAACTACTGAATTAATCCAGTATAATGGCTGCCTGCCGCTGTGGTTTAACTTGGGTTTTTATTATAAGACTTCATAATTCAAAAACTGTTTCAGCTACAGCGTCGTAATTTTACATGGTTGTATGTATGATTAGTGTCTAATATTTTGCTTAAATAAAAGTGTGTGTGCGCGCGCACGTGCGTGTGTGAGTGCGCGTGCGCGTGCACATGCGCGCGTGCGTGCGTGCGAGTGCGTGTGCATGTGCTAATTTATAATTTACTCTTACAGACACTTTTTTTGTTTATTTTAACCTGACTGCACCGGCGGTCAGGTATTACTAGTCCTAATTACTATGTCCAGTTGTCATTTGGAGCCTTGTGGAACAGTGTCCAGTTGCACCGGTGGTCATTTGGAGCCCTTTGGAACAGTGTCCAGTTGCACCGGTGGTCCTCTGCAGCCTTGTGGAACAGTGTCCAGTTGCACCGATGGTCATTTGGAGCCCTTTGGAACAGTGTCCAGTTGCACCGGTAGTCTTTTGAAGCCTTGTGGAACAGTGTCTAGTTGCACCGGTAGTCATTTGGAGCCCTTTGGAAGAGTGTCCGGTTGCACCGGTGGGCATTTGGAGCCTTGTGGAACAGTGTCCAGTTACGCCGGTGGTCATTAGGAGCCCTTTGGAGCAATGTCCAGTTTCATCGGTGGTTATTTGGAGCCTTGTGGAACAGTGTCCAGTTGCACCGGTAGTCATTTGAAGCCTTGTGGAACAGGGTCCAGTTGCACCGGTGTTCATTTGGAGCCCTTTGGAACAGTGTCCAGTTGCACTGGTAGTCATTTGGAGCCTTGTGGAACAGTGTCCAGTTGCACCGGTGGTCATTTGGAGCCTTGTGGAACTGTGTCCAGTTGCGCCGGTGGTCATTTGGAGCCCTTTGGAACAGTGCCCAGATTCACCGGTGGTCATTTGGAGCCCTGTAGAACAGTGTCCAGTTGCAACGGTGGTCATTTGGAGCCCTTTGGAAAAGTGTCCAGTTGCACGGTGGTTATTTGGAGCCTTATGGAACTGTGTCTAGTTGCACCGGTGGTCATTTGGAGCCCTTTGGAACAGTGTCCTGTTGCACCGGTAGTCTTTTGAAGCCTTGTGGAACAGTGTCTTCTTGCACCGGTGGTCACTTGGAGCCCTTTGGAAGAGTGTCCGGTTGCACTGGTGGGCATTTGGAGCCTTGTGGAACAGTGTCCAGTTGCCCCGGTGGTCATTTGGAGCCCTTTGGAGCAGTGCCCAGTTTCACCGGTGGTCATTTGGAGCCTTGTGGAACAGTGTCCAGTTGCACCGGTAGTCATTTGAAGCCTTGTGGAACAGAGTCCAGTTGCACCGGTGTTCATTTGGAGCCCTTTGGAACAGTGTCCAGTTGCACTGGTAGTCATTTAGAGCCTTGTGGAACAGTGTCCAGTTGCACCGGTGGTCATTTGAAGCCCTTTGGAACAGTGCCAAGATTCACCGGTGGTCATTTGGAGCCTTGTAGAACAGTGTCCAGTTGCAACGGTGGTCATTTGGAGCCCTTTGGAAAAGTGTCCAGTTGCACCGATGGTTATTTGGAGCCCTTTGGAACAGTGTCCAGTTGCGCCGGTGGTCATTTGGAGCTTTTTGGAAGAGTGTCCGGTTGCACCGGTGGGCATTTGGAGCCTTGTAAAACAGTGTCCGGTTGCACCGGTGGGCATTTGGAGCATTGTGGAACAGTGTCCAGTTGCGCCGGTGGTCATTTGGAGCCCTTTGGAACAGTGCCCAGATTCACCGGTGGTCATTTGGAGCCTTGTAGAACAGTGTCCAGTTGCAACGGTTATCATTTGAGCCCTTTGGAAAAGTGTCCAGTTGTACCGGTGGTTATTTGGAGCCTTGTTGAACTGTGTCCAGTTGCACCGGTGGTCATTTGGAGCCCTTTGGAACAGTGTGCTGTTGCACCGGTAGTCATTTGGAGCCCTTTGGAAATGTCCAGTTGCACCGGTGGTCATTTGGAGCCTTGTGGAACAGTGTCCAGTTGCACCGATGGTCATTTGGAGCCCTTTGGAGCAGTGTCCAGTTTCACCGGTGGTCATTTGGAGCCTTGTGGAACAGTGTCCAGTTTCACCGGTGGTCATTTGGAGCCCTTTCGAACAGTGTCCAGTTGCACCGGTAGTCATTTGAAGCCTTGTGGAACAGTGTCCAGTTGCACCGGTGTTCATTTGGAGCCCTTTGGAACAGTGTCCAGTTGCACTGGTAGTCATTTGGAGCCTTGTGGAACAGTGTCCAGTTGCACCGGTGGTCATTTGAAGCCCTTTGGAACAGTGCCAAGATTCACCGGTGGTCATTTGGAGCCTTGTAGAACAGTGTCCAGTTGCAACGGTGGTCATTTGGAGCCCTTTGGAAAAGTGTCCAGTTGCACCGATGGTTATTTGGAGCCCGTTGGAACAGTGTCCAGTTGCGCCGGTGGTCATTTGGAGCTTTTTGGAAGAGTGTCCGGTTGCACCGGTGGGCATTTGGAGCCTTGTAAAACAGTGTCCGGTTGCACCGGTGGGCATTTGGAGCCTTGTGGAACAGTGTCCAGTTGCGCCGGTGGTCATTTGGAGCCCTTTGGAACAGTGCCCAGATTCACCGGTGGTCATTTGGAGCCTTGTAGAACAGTGTCCAGTTGCAACGGTGATCATTTGGAGCCCTTTGGAAAAGTGTCCAGTTGTACCGGTGGTTATTTGGAGCCTTGTGGAACTGTGTCCAGTTGCACCGGTGGTCATTTGGAGCCCTTTGGAACAGTGTGCTGTTGCACCGGTAGTCATTTGGAGCCCTTTGGAAATGCCCAGTTGCACCGGTGGTCATTTGGAGCCTTGTGGAACAGTGTCCAGTTGCACCGATGGTCATTTGGAGCCCTTTGGAGCAGTGTCCAGTTTCACCGGTGGTCATTTGGAGCCCTTTGGAAAAGTGTCCAGTTGCACCGGTGGTTATTTGGAGCCTTGTGGAACAGTGTGCAGTTGCACCGGTGGTCATTTGGAGCCCTTTGGAACAGTGTGCTGTTGCACCGGTGGTCATTTGCAGCCCTTTGGAAATGTTCAGTTGCACCGGTGGTCATTTGGAGCCTTGTGGAACAGTGTCCAGTTGCACTGGTGGTCATTTGGAGCCCTTTGGAACATGCCCATTTTCACCGGTGGTCATTTGGAGCCCATTGGAACAGTGTTAAGTTGTACCGGTGGTCATTTGGCGCCTTGTGGAACAGTGTCCAGTTGCACCAGTGGTCATTTGGAGCCCTTTGGAACAGTGTCGAGTTGCACCGGTGGTCTTTTGGAGCCTTGTGGGACAGTGTCTAGTTGCGCCGGTGGTCATTTGGAGCCCTTTGGAACATTGTCCAGTTGCACCGGTGGTCATTTGGGGCCTTGTGGAATAGTGTCCAGTTGCACCGGTAGTCATTTGAAGCATTATGGAACAGTGTCCAGTTGCATGGGTGGTCATTTGGAGCCCTTGGGAACAGTGTCCAGTTGCACTGGTGGTCATTTGGAGCCTTGTGGTACAGTGTCCAGTTGCACCGGTGGTCATTTGTAGCCTTGTAGAACAGTGTCCAGTTGCAACGGTGGTCATTTGGAGCCCTTTGGAAAAGTGTCCAGTTGCACCGGTGGTTATTTGGAGCCTTGTGATACTGTGTCTAGTTGCACCGTTGGTCATTTGGAGCCCTTTGGAACAGTGTACTGTTGCACCGGTGGTCATTTGGAGCCCTTTGGAAGTGTCCAGTTGCACCGGTGGTCATTGGGAGCCTTGTGGAACAGTGTCCAGTTGCGCCGGTGGTCATTTGGAGCCTTGTAGAACAGTGTCCAGTTGCAATGGTGGTCATTTGAAGCCCTTTGGAGTGTCCAGTTGCCGTGTATTGGGCCTTGTGGAACGTGTCGTGCCGGGTCATTTGAGCCCTTTGAACATGCCGGTTCCCCCCGGTGGTCATTTGGAGCCTTGTGGAATGTCAGTTGCCCA
>JAQJVL010002474.1:0-97003 GCA_035578905.1 Stictocephala bisonia
CTCCATTACTCTAAAAGTGTTGACAAAAATGGAAAGGTAATGAAACTTGAAGAATTACAATTACCAACAGGTTCATATGAGATAGATGATATAAATAAAATGTTACAAGAAAAGCTTGGTAAAGAAAACATTTCAATTACAGGCAACAACAATACTTTAAAAACGGAGATAAAATCCAAATATTCTATAGATTTTAGCCAGGAACATTCAATTGGCGGTTTATTAGGTTTTCCTAAAACAAAGCCATTGCTAAAACCTAATGAACGGTACACCGGTGAAAACACTGTGAATATTCTAAAGGTAAACGCTATCAATGTTGTATGTAATATTGTACAAGGATCATACAAAAATGGAGAAAATAGTCACATATTGCATACTTTCTACCCATCCGTTCCACCAGGTTTTAAAATTATTGAGAAACCTAAGGCCGGGTACACACAGTCCCGGTTAGCGGGATGCCGGGGATCGGCATCCCGGTCGGGATTGATGAGAACATGTAGTTTATTATCAGAGCGGACACACAATGCCGGTGCTGTGCGGCAAACCGCGTGCCGGCGCTGACCCGCAAGCATGCTGCCGGCGATCGGGAGCCCTGCATCCGGTGAAAACCGGTTTGGCAATACAAAACACGTGTGCGTACTCAGACAGTGCTGGCCGCCAGGTCCCGATTCCAGTCAAGTCGGTGGTGAGTTCGTGTTGTGGTGTGATGCTGGTTCGTGTTGTACTCTCTAGGGCAGAGTACAGTTAATAATGTTTGATACAGACAAATTTATTGAATGTGTCCACGGTATTCCAGCGTTATGGGACAAAAGCGCTGCAGAATATTCAGACAAAATCATTCGTGACAGAGCTTGGATTGAGATAGGGATCGTCATGTATGAAGACTGGAACTGTGCAACATTGAGGGAAAGAGGTAAGAGCCTTTATTTTCTTAAGTAAAAACACAATCGAAACACATTATTGCTATAACATGCCTAAGTCGAAATGCATCATAAACATTGTAACTGTAATAATAATTTGCCTATGTGACTGTAATACAAATTTTATTTTACATTGTTTTCATTGTATGTTAACAGTTTACATTGTTTTTGGCAACAAACATTATTTAATAGTTATTAGGACATTGGTTAAAAAATTCTTTTTCGCTACAGTTAAAATAATTGAAAGACATTAAAGTAATATTAGTTGTTATAATGGAATAAAGTGACTTCTATCAGTTTTACTAAAATGTTTATTCTATCATTTGTATTAAAATGTTTCTTTTCTCACCTTATAGTTATTGTAAGCCTTTCTTCTGCACTTACTGCTAATCTTTTGTTTGTATTTTGTCTTGTTATGTGTGGCCTCAATAACACTAATAGTTCTTCAAAGGACTTAATTGACATCCTGTAGTACCCGAAAAACTTTGTTTCATAACTCCGAATACTCTCGTAAAACTTTCTAAATCTATTTTCCGCTTTAGCATCTACATTGTACGGATGAACCTAATGTACCCTATTTCGTTGTTTTGTAATTCATTTGAAGCCTCTAAACAACAAACTAACTTCACTTTGGACAACATGATTTGCTCCGAACAACAGGAATGCCACGTAAGACTGAGAATCGCCGGGACTGTGTGACCAGCACACAACAATCCGTTTACCGGCAACCCGGCGGCCGGCATCCCGCTAACCGGGACTGTGTGTACCCGGCCTAACAATCTCGTGTACTTGCCGCTGAACACCAGTTACGTCTCAGACATCGTCCTGGACATAGTGGATCAAGACGGAATCGCTATTGACTTTAGAGAAGAGACTATTACTGTCAGGATTCATTTAAAAGCAAACGTGTAAAAATAATTAAATGGGATTATCTTTTAAAAAGACGGGATCAAGTGTTAATAGAGCCAGTAGATCATTGACAGCTGACGAGTTAACAAGTGATAATCGTCAATTACTTGAAGATTTAGGATTTAAAATAAAAGACTATGGATATTCTGGATATAACCCACGGTCCAACATTCGACGAGAGCCTTTGGGAGAAGGAGTATCATACACACAACCCTTACGCTTCATCGAAATTAAACAATAATGATGAAATTCGTATCCCTATTCAGCAACAAGACATCTACACTCTACCATCAGAGAGCTATCTCTATGTCGAAGGGAAAATTACCAAGAAGGATGGAATAACGACTGGAAGTACTGTACCTTTTATCAATAATCCTATAGTCTATTTGTTTGATGAAATCAGGTATGAATTATCAGGTGTTACTTTTGACTCTACTAAAAAAGTAGGTATTGCTACAACATTGAAAGGATTAACATCTATAACTCCGAATGAAAGCTGCTTTTTGCAAGTAGCAGGATGGATTGCACCAAAGAAGGAAAGTATTGGGCCAAACAGTGATGGGAGTTTTGATTTTCATATACCACTAAAACTTTTGCTAGGTTTTGCTGAAGACTACAAACGAATAATCATCAACGTTAAACAAGAATTAGTGCTTTTACGCGCACCAAACGATAAAGATGCAATTGTAGCCCCTGCAGGTGCTACCAATGACAACTTAGAATGGAGCTTAATCCTACAGAAAGTTGTATGGAGAGTACCGCACCTAAGACTATCAGATACTCATAGAATTACTTTGCTAAAACAGCTGAAGGCGGATCGTGACATTGTTCTACCTTTCAGAAGTTGGGAATTGCATGAATATCCCATTCTCCCTGCAACGCAACGACACTCATGGACCGTAAAGACATCAGCTCATTTAGAAAAGCCTAGATATGTAATATTTGGCATGCAAACTAATCGAAGAAACAACATCACAGCTAACGCAGGACAATTTGATCATTGCAAGTTGACAAATTGTAAACTTTTTTTAAATTCACAATTTTTCCCATATGACAACTTACACATTTCCTTTGATAAGAAGAGATATAGTGTGTTGTATGAAATGTACGCACGGTTCCAGAACTCATACTATGGTAAAGTAAACACTCCACTGTTGTCTCCTGAAGAATTCAATTCCATAGCGCCTATTGTAGTCATAGATTGTTCTAAACAAAATGAATCTGTAAAATCGTCTCCTGTTTGATTCTACATGACAAGATCGTGACATATACGCCTTTAACAGGAGTTGTTAAAATGGTATTGTAGGAAAAGATTTAAAATTGTTCTTTATTCTCTAAAGAGGGTATAAATAGCTGAACTGTGCACACATTTTTAGTTAGTCACGAGCTGTGATAGAGACAACACTGCACATCCACCATGAGTGATACTTCAGAGACACCATTATTGGATAATGGAATGGAAGAGTCGACAACCGTTGAAGCAGAGGAGCAAAACGCAAAGGTTATAAACAAGAAGAAAAGGAAGATTGAACATGAAGCTCCGATTACGCTTTTAGCAGAAGTTTTTCTCCGAGTTATGTACCCTATATCGACTTGTATGAGTAAATGTTTATCTGCAGGTCTTGTTAAGTCTTTGGGATATTTACCTACTGTTATCTTACACCATGGACCAAAATCTGTCTAGTTTTCAGAGACGGCTTGGGACTCATTTGTTAAACATTTACACCTAATTGAATGCTATTTAGCCAACAATATAATCGGACGAAAAACTAATGTAAGATTGTTGGATAGTGACATTGAGATTGATGTTGTTAAGCAACGTGGAGACCAGCAAGTACGAATAAGAAACTTAAGCACACACGAAGATAAACTACAATTAACACAGCAAGAATTCTTTATTTTAAATGCCATTGCTTCACCTGTAACCAGATATGTAAAGCAATTAGCATTTTCAGAACCAATTCTTCAAGATTATTTAATACATACAATGGAAACACAACCTGATGTACCTATACTCTATAGTCCTATCGACACATCCATCTTTAACAGAATCCCTTACGAAGTTGAAGTGTGGCGAGGTTTAAGAGATTATATAACTAAGCCTGACAAACAAGACCCGCAGAATGAACATATGTATTCAAAGGAGAACCTTTCAGAGTAAAGTGTCATACTTGTATCTGTGGGAGTAGGCCTATCTGGGGATGGTGCCCACGTTAAATAAACACCAACGCACCGGGAACTGTACGGCATGATATTAAAACGTATCTACCGGGGTGCGGAAACCAGTTCACTTTGTTGTTACAATGAGTAACAATATACACTCAGCTTCAGTTAGATTCAGCGAAAATGTTCACATTATTAAGGAGAACCCTTGTGTGGTAGAATTCCAGGCTTTTATAGGAGATGATAAAAAGTATATTATCAAAGAGTTGGTTTTTATTGATATAAATAATGGAGTTGACTATATATTTTTATTTAAACCGCCATTTGACTTCAAAACATTAAGTAAAAGAGCGAAGATTACAAACAGATGGTTAACAAATAATTATCATCACATCAAATGGGAAGAAGGTTTTAGCGATTATGACACCCTAGATAACATTATGTACCACTTCTGTTCAAAGTTTAAAACATTTTATACCACAGGAGCAGAAAAGCGTAATTGGATTCAATTGTTTACGTCTGGAAATGTTTATAATACAGCTATTGATAAAGCTTTTAAACTACATAGAGATATAGCATGTATTTCCGTTCAAAACCATGCACATATGTGTGTCAATTGTGCGTTGAAAAAAGCTAAGCGTTTGGTGGGGTTTTTACAAGATCCGTTAGATTGTTGCAGTGGTGGGGATATTGGAGGGTATATATACACCACAACACCACTGACAATGCATCAGTATTACTCTGACTTTACAGAGGAAACATCTACATCAGCTTCAGATGGCATCTCCACAGTACCTTCAAACGTTGGTTGAGCAATTCAATGCTCAATCCAAATCTTCGGTGCTGCTAACGAAAAGGTGCTCAGAACTCAAAGAGCACAAGCACTGCATCATTCACCACATTAGAAAGATTGATACAGCTGTCGGTGACGCAGTATTAGTTGCATTAAGTGATGCACCATACGTTCCAGGTGATGAACCCAAGTTTCAAGTCTTCCTACCAAAACGCTTTGTACATCTACTGCAGAATGAAGACGTGAGGAATATTCAGCCAGGAGCGCTCTATCTCATCTCCCATGGTGTGAGTGGGAACAATTCTACAGAACTCTCTCTTCACCTTTCATCATCTAGTCAATAGTTATAAGACTTTTGTATTTTTTAGTGATAAGACATGATTGTAATTGTGGAAATAAACTTTACTTTTTTAAAAACTCGTTTGGGTGACCTTGACCTACTTTCTGTCTTGTATAAAACAGCTTGTTCCAATGGAAAGGTTGTAGTGTCAGTATGAGTGTGGACAAGTTTGGTCGATTTGATCAGAGTGTAGCAAAGACCCAGTCTGAGGCCCATAACACAGTAAATGCCGCTTATGTGCAAAAGAATTGTCTATCATTATCATTAGTAAACGATCATTATGATGCTAAAAACAGAACTGTTAGAAATGTTTCCACACCCCTTCTACAGAATGATGCGGCAAATATGCAATTTGTACGGAATTATAGTTTAAAAAGGACTTCTGACATGCAATTTTCAGCTAATAACAAATTTATAAGAGAGTTGCGTGATCCAGTCTTAAATTCGGATGCTGCAACTATGGGTTTTGTTAATAGGTCGTCCTTAAAAAGGACTCATCCTGATGGAGACATTGATATAGAAGGGAAATTGCTTAGAAACCTTGGTAATCCCGTTTTACCTACAGATGCTGTTAATATGGAATATGTATTATTAAACACTCCAAGACAGCATAGTGACCATTGGACGTTTGATAATAAAAAATTGAGCAATGTTCAAGACCCTACTTATGACGGGGAAGCTGTCAATTTACGATCACTAAAGCAGTTAGGTTTAATCAGAACATTTGAAGCTAAGAGTCATTATGATGCTAAAGATCATAGAATTGTTCATGTAGGTAATTCCAAAGATGATAATGACGCCGTTAATGTAAAGGTGTTAAAAGATTATGTTGCAAGTTATATCACGCATCATGAGGGACAATTGAAACGGTTATCTTCAGCAATATTTGATTATATTCATCGATCTTCAGGGAGGTCTGCAGAGCTAGGTATAACAAACACAAACTATTTGGATTGGGATAAAATACTTAATAAAAAGGTATTGGAAGAAGATGAGTCAGAAGACCACATAAGACAAAAAGACCGCATGACGTCACTCTATCACTTTGAGGTATAAAAGGAAGTGCACGTTCATTTTACAACATTCCATTTTCTACATTCAACTGTGTCGGTCACATAGTACAAACCAAAAATGAATACCAACATGGTGATGATTATGTTTGAATTACGGTTCTGCAAACGCACCTGGTCTCCGCAGTGTGCAAATGTTCTTAACATGATGGCTGAGTTAGCCCAGAACATTGAGGACAGGAAGAAACGCTTTAAGTGTACTGAGGTGACCATCTCTAGATATGGTGTACATTTTATCGAATGTCTTTGGGCAAATCCCGATACAACTGTAGGCCCTGATTGCTGCGTTTGCAGCCGCATAAAATATGATGAACACAACTTTGTTAAATTGTTTGAAAGCCTTGGCCCCAGTGAATGCGGAGAAGATTTGTATAGACGATTGATTGGATATATAAAAGGTGGTGAACCAGAAGTTGAGAAGAAAAAGGATGAAGAACCAGTGGTACGAGTAAAGCAATTATGGATGAGATCTGTGGAATGACAGGGGGCTTATAGTATATATGACGAGGATTTTAGACGAAATTTAACACGCTAGGAGGATTAATGCAACCCCCCACCACATGATGTTACCCCCACCATGATTTTTCTCTTATATATTACAGCTCGCTGCTTTCTAACATCACTTGCACGCCAGCAGTCGAAGCAATCACATTCAATATGAACACAAATATGGAGCCGGTGTTGCTTAACGTCAGGTTAGCAAAATCTTCTTTGAGTTCTGAGGCGCTGGAAAAGTTGATTGCTCTGGAGGAGTTGTATAATGCAGTACTGAGGCAGGTGATGGGGAGTGAAGAAGTTGCAAGCTCTACAGCGGACTTCGGGGTTGATGTACTCAAAGACGAGTCGAACAAGGAGAACACATTACCCAGATCCTGAGCCAGCACTAAGTAGTTTGTTACTGTAGGTTTAGTCTGTAAGATGTACATATTGTAAAACATTTCTAATATTTTAAATAAAGTAAAAAAAAAAAAAAAATATAAAAAGAAAAAGAAAAAAGGCTTCTTGGACAGAACAGCCGTTCTGTCCAAGAAGCCTTTTTCAAAAAACACACAAATGACCTTGACCCACAAATTATCCTCTCGCGTTAAGACTGATGTTGAAGCATTTATAGTCTATATGACGGGGATTTTAGACTTTAGACGAAATGTACCACGCTAGGAGGATTCATGCAACCCCCCCACCACATGATGTTACCCCCACCATGATTTTTCTCTTATATATTACAGTTCGCTGCTTTCTAATATCACTTGCACGCCAGCAGTCGAAGCAATCACATTAAATATGAACACAAATATGGAGCTGGTGTTGCTTAACGTCAGGTTGGCAAAATCTTCTTGGAGTTCTGAGGCGCTGGAAAAGTTGAACGCTATGGGTGCAATAGCGCAGAGTATTGAGAGTACTAAGTTTCGAATGAATTGTACTGAATCCAAAGTTACAAAGTACGGTCAACATTTCACTCACTGCATGTTGTGAAATAAACTTTCGGGCCTATTTATTGCATTTTTAGCGCTGTGTTACATTGCGAAGACGACTTCCTTAAGTTACTAGACCGCATCGGAGCTGACGAGTGTGGGGAGGAGTTGTACATTGCAGTACTGAGGCAGATGATGGGGAGTGAAGAAGTTGCAAGCTCTACAGCGTACTTCAGGGTTGATGTACACAAAGACGACTCAGACAAGGAGAACACATCACCCAGATCCTGAGCCAGCACTAAGTAGTTTGTTACTGTAGGTTTAGTCTGTAAGATGAACATATTGTAAAAATTTGTAATATTTTAAATAAAGTAAAAGAAGAAGGCTTCTTGGACAGAACAGTCGTTCTGTCCAAGAAGCCTTTTTCAAAAAACACACAAATGACCTTGACCCACAAATTATCCCTGTGACGTACTAACCTACGTCACCATGACGTCATTGTGACGTCACCGTGACGTCACAAAACTCACCTGTCAAACCATTTGATTTATGTGAGCCAGCACCGGCAAATTACACTACTGGTGGGGGTTGGAGGGGAGGGGCCCCTCCAACTCCAACCCTATGGCGGGAATTGATGGATGAGTGAGTGATGTCGTCTGCTTTACAGATCACAATTGTTTTATGTAAAGTATTATAAGTGTTATAATTAATCAGTAAGTATTATAATCAATTAATTCCTTATCACTATCTTTAAAGAATGTTAAACATACATAATCAATCAATCTAACTAAAAGACTGTTGGTCTTTTAAATGTCATTGCACTTTGCACACAAATTGCATGTTGCCATCAATGTACATATACACATAACCACACAGTATTGCCATGTCTAATTTATTTAAGTATTCATCAATGTTGTACATAGTTGTTGTTTTATATTTATACAAGTTATTATCAAGTCTAGCTTGATGGCATAAGTCATCTTTCAACACTTATTAGCATGCTAATGTAAAATGTTGTATCTTTGTCGCATGTATATCTCACTGTCAAAATATTGTAAAATGGTGTTCACCGTTGGAATAAATAAATAAATAAACAAAACTATCATTATGAATATAACATAAAGTACTTATCTGTATTTACTCCTGTCAGTTATGTTTAAAGGCCTCAAACTCTAACTTTAATCAGAAAGTTTCAATTTAAATAAAGTTTATATTCCATAGTCTACAGGCATTAAAAGTGTTTCATTTTGTAAATTAAGTTGACAAACTCAAAAAAACACTAAATAGCAATAATTATAATACTGTTTTTTTTTTGTACCATACTTTTTATTCTGTCGTCTTAAATATTTTAAAATTTATCGCTGTTATTACCACATTATTTATTTAGTTGTGTTTATGTATAATGTGTCTACAAATTATTCAATGCAAGGGTTCACATATATTGTAATTAATTAATTGACGTGGCCTATGCCATGTATTGTTGGTCGGTGGCTTTAATAAATCTTGATTCTTGATTGAATATTTAAAATAGTTTTTAGAGTAATATTACAATCGGTATACTTGTTTTAACATTGTGTGTGTGCGTGCGTGCGTGCGCGCGTGCGAGCGCGCGTGTGTGTGAGTGTGTGCGTGCGCGCGCGCGCGCGCGCGCGCGCGTGTGTGTGTGTGTGTGTGTGTGTGTGTGTGTGTGTGTGTGTGTGTGTGTGTGTGTGTGTGTGTGTGTGTTAAATAGAAACTATTACTAGTATTAATAATATATGACTAATATATGGTATAAATTAGAATAAAGGTAACAGTAAATAAGATAACTATATAATATACAATAATGAGATAACAGATAATAACAAAGACTACATGTGAATATGATAGGTAACTATAAATATTATTTGCCCAATCCAACGTGTATGTTATGGAACAAAAAAGTGAATGAAATCAACATGACAAATATAGAGATTGAATCATTAATAATATGAATGAAAAATACAACAACAAAAAACAATTTGATTTGACAACATTACAAATTATACAACAAGAATAACAATAAATATCAAGTAAACAGCACGAAAAAATTTGCATAACTATTATATTATACAAACGTGTACATGCCAGGGTATGAAACATCAAATTGCATGTCTGAAAAACAAATAAAAATGTAAATTTAGGAAAATAATTACTATTGCTACAGATAGTGAAGAAGAATGTAGAAATCAATTTGAGTCGGAACAGTTTTTAAATGAATAATCTAGGAATAAATTGATGATTATACTTGCATTTTATTGATTTATTCATTACACAATCAGATATTTAGTCTAGACTAGTAGGCCAATTTATTACTAATATCTTTGCAATAATTGTTGCAGTATTACACACAATTATTTCCTGCGACAAAAGAGAAAATTGTATTGGAAGTCATTTATAAGAGAAATTATAACATGACATTTCACATTAAATTTTAATATATACAGTCATTATTCATTAAATATCATTTGGTCCTTATTTGCACCCAATTCAGTTGTTCATTTACAAAATATCATTTTATTTGTTGACATGTGTCATTTTATTTTCAGGCTTTAAGATAATCCTGAAAATGATGTAAATAATACACCTTTTTATTGTAAATAGATATAAAACAAATTGTAAATATTTGCTGCAAGTATTTTTGTCAATTGTTTCTTCAAGCATTCTCTGTAAGTACATTAGTTCTATAAATTAACTATAATTAAAATTCATAGAAATAAGATAGACAAGACAAATTAAGTCCAGTAGGTCTGGTCTAATAATTGACAAGCGTATCAAGAAGCAAACCAAAAGCCAGACAGCTCCTCTACAGCTGACTGTCTAGACAAGTAGAAGCTCTCTCTTGCGTCTCAAATTGACAACGACGACATTAAACGCCGTTTCCCCCACCACAACTCAATATGGGTCCCTCAACACAGTTAAACCGTCCACACTAGCGTTCTGTCACTGCAGCCGCTCTGACAGTGGTTGCGCGCGCATCTCGTTCTCACTCCTTTCTGTTGGTAGTTCCAAAACGATAGAAATCCAGTCTATTATTGCATTGTTTTAGGTTAAATCCAGCTAACAATTTGAATTGTGTATTTTATTTAATTATTTTACAAAGAAAAGTAATGGATGTCTTAGGAATTTTCCAGCAGAAAGTAAAATATTGTATATTTTATAATAATGCGTATATTTATGACATATAATACTCATTTATTCTAGTTCCGAAATGAACTAGCTCCGCACTAACACTCGGAGTTGGAGTTGTAACTCCTTAACCAGAGTAGTTCCTTTGTTGTCGTTCACTCCGGAGTTACCCATCTCTATTGGGTATAGTGGCTGACTGGCTGTACGAATTACTAATCAATATGGCTACTTCGCATCATTCGTCCTAAATATCGGTTTTAAAGTGTTTCAACTTCTCTAGGATGCTTAAAATTAGTTTCTGTCGATTCCTAAATGAGCGTTTCAGTGTTCAACGTATAAATTTTAATCGACCCTTATCTTTCGTGTGAGTAAAACATCAAAATATGGTGGCCGCTGTGTTCGAAGCCGTTGCAGGCCTAGTCGGCGTCATATCGGTTTTTTGTTGCCTATTTTTTATGGCTAAAACTGTTTTCTGGTTGAAACCCACATCACCACTTCTGAAGAGTGTTGTGTACATTTAAATTATAGTACTAAAAAGGTTGGTATCGAACTTATTTTTGCGCCTGAGTTGAAAAACCAAATTCTGATTTTTGATCAAATATGGCGGAGAGGAATAGTCTTATATACGCCATATTCCCACTCGAGGAACTCTGGGAATTAAACAGAAAGAAGATGCCATCGTCAGGATCGGTTCCACAAAAGAGTAGAGATGGGATAAATGAGTAAGGTACAACCACCAAATTTCGTCAGGTTAAAGGAAATGCCCTAGTTAATTTTCGTACTGAATTTGGCTGAACTCAATATTTCGCTATAAATCCTAGTGCTAGTGGTTTAATAGTCATTCAATCATCATTTTTGCAATAAAACTAACTTAAAATCACTAACAATTGATTTAATTGCTATTTAATATCAACTAAGCAATTTTCAGAGTTTCACCTAATTTCGTCACTGCCGACCTTAATTTCGTCAACCCTAACCTCTAATTTCGTCACATACCTCAAATGTATCATTGTGTTAGTTAGGCCTAGTCGGGAAATCAAATTATAGTCATATTTTTAGTTATGTTCATTTATTTGCATAGTCAAAGGATTGAACTAAATAAGATTTTAGGTAAAAAATCGTAAAATTAAGAAAATTATATAATAAGCGGATTTAAAATAAGTTAACTTACCTTACATTAGTGTTCGGACATCGAAGCCCTAACATCGATGTTACCATCGATGCCGACATCGATATGTCTACATCGATGGCGATAAATCATCGGCCCGAAAACATCGATGTTTGAACATCGATAATTATTAATTTAGCGATACACAATACTTAAGCGATATATCAACACCTATTTCCTTTCATTCAGCGTTTCGGATAATAATAAGTTCATTACGAGTTTATTAAAATAGCTTTAAAATAATAATGTTAAACTAATCTATTATTAAGTTTCCTCCAAGTGCTATCCTATGCATTATTAAACAATAGTATACTAATTGAATGAAAAATTAATATGGGTGTAGAGTAATTTTACACATTGCAATACAATAAAACTTTATTAAACAAAACATTTGAGCAAAAACTATGAAATCTTGAAAAATGTAGTATGTAAAATAAATAAATTACATGAATGCAAATAACAATTAATATGTAAAGGCTACTTATTTAGTTAGTCCCCAAATCCTGTCATCTGCGCTCTGCAAAAACAATAGCTTTGATAGTAGCTTTCCTTTAAGCTTATTCCTCTTGTTATTCTTAATTTCTCCCGCCTTTGAAAAAAGTCGTTCCGATGGAACAGAGGTAGCCATAGTTGATAAATAGATCCGAGCCATCTTCGCCAAATTGGGGTATAAAACTTCCATTTCCTTCCAATAGTTCAATGGTTTTATCTCCATTTTGCAAGGTGCAGCACCTAAAACATTTTATTAAAACATAATCACACATTAAGTAAAAAAACAAACAACATAAAGATACATTCATCAATTCACTGGTACTAACATTGTTACAAATAAAGAGATTTATCTATTTATCTAACCACAAGCGCAGCAAACAACCCAATTTACACTTACCTAGATAATTCAACAGCTCATCTGCCATAGTGGTAGGGGACGCTGAAACATTCCGTTTTTTCACCGACTCTTTCACTAGCTGGTCATGTTTTGAAAATAGATCTTTTTTCTTCCTCTTCTTCGTTTCATCTCGGGCCTCTGAAACAAATTGTATTTGTTGTAAAAACTTCATAGGCCTACAAATGTCAGATATCATTCCAACAACAAGTAGTTACCAAAATTTGCAGTTAATCCTTTAAAGAAATCACTATTTGAAAATTGTAAATTCGAGAAGTTGAATAACAGTAAAGAAGTTAATACAGCCCTAAAATATTCAGTAAGTTATACATTTTGCGGTACCATTTAATCTATAAGAATAAGACGATCAAGAACAGCAAAATATTTAAATCTAAGTAATTGTTAATTAAATATATTTGTTTTTAGGCAATCCAAAGTAATGAGAAAGATAATGTATATAATATGTTATATACTACAATAAAATATTATTACTTATATACCATACTATAACATAATATATTATATAGGCTTCACATAATATATATCCATTACAGATTTTGTATGGTAAAACATTATCTAAAATACACACATTTACGGTCTATTAGTATTACTTATTATCTATACATAAAATATTAATTCTTCTTACCTTCATTGTTAGAAGAACTACTCTCTATTTCTTTCTCCTTCTCCGCTTCACTCTTTTTTAAGCTGTTACTAACGAAGTTAATTACTTTAGCTAAAGCTGTTGGCTCTTTGAAGTATAATCTTTTAAACCTTGGGTCCAACAACGTTGCTATAACTAAAAGGAAAACACTCTCGATTTGGCCAAATCTTTTGACCATTTCTTTGTTCACCTCTTTCAAAAATTTGGTTGGCGTTTCTTTTGAGGTTTTCGTATCTTTGATTTCATCACTAATAATTGAAATGATTGGTATTGCTAAGCTTGACGTCAAATAACTCTCACCGCTGATCTTTTTTGTAGCTGCTTCAAACGGCTCAAGAATTTTTACTATTTCTGTTATATCCTCCATATCTGAAGCAGTCAACATTGGAGGAGCATTTGAGTGAACGTTGACGATTTCATTGACATAAGGTCTTATATCGATGAATCATTGTAACATATAGAAGGTGGAATTCCACCCAGTCGGGACCGATTGAATAATTCTAAGTTCTGTTAATTTTCTCAGCTCGTCACTTGCAATAACACTCTGCTTAAACCATCGCACGATGGCTTTCACTTTAGAAATAAGTGCTGACACTTCTTCGATGATCAAGCATTTCTCTAATACTAAATTAAGTATATGAGCTAGGCAGCCTATGTGTTTTTTCTCGCCAAACGTGAGCTTTGCAGCTCCAACTATGTTGGCACAATTGTCCGTAACAACTGTAGTAACATCATCAGTGTTAGGACGTAGTCCCCATTCACGACAGAGCTTTTGTAGTTCATTAGCTAAATATCCAATTGTGTGGCTTTCTGTTAATCACTAAGAACGAAGAATCATAAACGGTTCACTAATTACTTATTTAAATACAGTTAGCAAAATATTGACCGTAAACAAAACTGTGAACTTGAATCAGTCAATCAGGAGACTTATAATTCTATAAAAAGCAACTGATATGTCTTTAAAACACAATTAATTTGGAATTTGATGTATAATTATTGTACATTATAATATAATGGATGTAAAATTTAATTTCCGTGAACTGCTATCGAATTTGAAATATCGACCTATCGACATCGATGTTAGAAAAACATCGACAGCTGACCATCGATGGCAAAAACATCGAACATCGATCTCGTAACATCGATGTTTCAGAAACATCGAACATCGATGCCGAACACTACCTTACATCACTATTAGGAAGGTAATTATGCACTTTCTTGCCACCTCACGGATTTTCAAAATTTCTTCTCCACTAGCTTAAAAATGGTCTATATTTTCATGAAACATTTTTTTCGTGCGTAAATGCCATTTTATTACGAAAAATAACGAAAAAGGAGATGCTGGAATTGAGGTTATGTGCGTAAGTAAACACTAATATAGGACGATTTCACTAGAATGTTTATTTAATTTTCACAATATTATGAAGCAATTTAATGTATTTTATAACAATTCACATAAATTTATTTTATTTGTATGTTAAAATGATGTTTTTACAACTATTTTCAACTTACATGCAACACTTCTGATAACTGTTATTTCTTCACTAAATAAACTCCAAAAGCACTGTCTTCGTCTTCATCTAATAATTCCATATCCCCATCTAATAATTCCATATCCCCTGTTTCACAAGCTATCCTATTTCAATGCTAACCAAATCACTGCTTCTAGTCCTTATAATTACTTAGCTACTGTACAGAAAAAAAAGAATATAGCCTAAAAAAATAATCAATCATATTTTGTTTGAAAAATATATTTAGCAAAAGAGAACAAAGTTGTGCCCTTGTGGGATTTTCTTTTAGAATTATAGCTTAAGTTACGATAAAATATTATTTTTTTTTATTGCACACGGTATTTTGGAGAAATCAATACGTGTCCGATGTGGTGAGAAGGAGTAGAAGCTGAATGGCCGATGGTGGAAGAAAACCAAGGAAGCTGAAAAAAATTATATATATATATTGCATATAAAACTTGAATGTTAATAAACATACTTTTATTCTACTAAACTGAAATGTTTACACTCAAATCGTCAGAGATAAGTGGATTACCTTAATACTTAGGTGGATATAACCTAGCAGCCGCAACGAAGAATCTGTGGATCCGCTCACCCCGTGGATACTTTGGCTTAAATTGGTATTCAGCTAGGTATCCACAATAGTGTTCTTTGCTAACCCCGTAACGTGGCACTGTGGCTCGTACTTCTCGCCACGAGCGTTCCACGGTGTTTGTGTGTGCTCCAGTATTTGGGGTCAACAAAGTACACGGAGTGGTTCACCGTAAAGTGGTCGAAGCCTTGTTGTTGGAGGTTTTGGTACGCCTTCCAGCAGTCACTCATTATGGTAGTACCAGGAAATACCTAATCGTGCAGGATTGCTAGAAGGGTGGTGGCATCGCGGGTCTCTACAGGAATGTAGAAACTCTTGTTACTTCCCCTTTCGATGCCACCAAACACCCATTGGCCCTACAAAAGAACATTATATTATAATGATTTCAAAATAGTTTTAATATAACCTAACTTAACTAAACCTGAACTAACATACTCTTAACTTAAAATGAACTATAATAACATAACATACTTAAACAAAATGATAGATTTGCGATAAAATAAATTGTCTAGCCGGCTTTAATATTTGAGAATTCGTGTTCTATAATTAATAGTTTTTTTTTTTGTAATGTTCGTGTAGTAGCCACTATTCGAAATTGCGTTAGATTTGAGTTTCTGGCCTCCGGGACGACCTGCCGGCCATCCTTTCGGCGTTTAGATATGAGAATTCGTGTTCTATGATTAATAGTTTGTTTTTATAATGTTCGTGTAGTAGCCACTATTCCAAATTTGCGTTAGATTTGAGTTTCTGGCCTCCGGGACGGCCTGCCGGCCGTCCCTTCGGCGTTTATATATGAGAATTCGTGTGTGTAATTATTAGTTAGTTTTTGTAATGATGATATAATGGCCGCTATTTGAAATTTGCGTTAAATTCGAGTTCCTGGCTTGTTCCTTAAATGTAATTATATGATAAATCGTGTTTTGATCAGCTATATTATGATAGTAAAAGTTACGTAACAATAATGTTATTAATATTAATTAATTACCTGAATATTACGGCCATGATTGTACTTTGATCGACCAAACTTCGCTTCGTCTATCTCGACGATTTTGCCGGGTCCACCTATCCTTTCGCTGCTACGTAGAGCGTCGTCGATCAAGACCTCTCGGCAGAAGGAATAGCAATCGACGACGCTGTGCGCTGTTAATCCCAGTTCCTCTTGCAAGATGTGCTGGCGTGGAGGATTTTGGAGGAGCATAAAAGCCACAAATCTCCATAGCTTCTGGATTGAAATGTGTGGTTTTTCAATGAATGTCCCTTCACGCGCAGACACTCTGCAGTCACACTTCCTTGGCCTCTGTTTCCTCTTGGAGATGGGTTTCAAACAACGAAAGTATAGTGTTTGCCTATTCAGCTTCAGTTCGTTCTCACCACAATGAGGACACACAATTGATTTCTTTAAAACACCGTGTGCAATCAAGAAATCTAATATTCTATCGTAACTTAGAGCAATAGCTCCAAAAAGTAAAATACCACAAGGGCCTACGCAATCCATTTTATTTTAGCTCACTGTAAGTACTGTACACTGTAAAAATGGCGTGAATTCAATAACGCTTAGTGGAAAATAATATTTTAATTTTGAAATTAATAAAAACAGCTGATAATTAAAATTATATTGCATTTTCCCCTGGAGGCAAAATATTAGCAAAATATCAAAATAAAATTATTAATGATGAGCCACAATAAAACGATTCATATAGGCAGTGGCATCAATATGACATTGGAACAGTGGTATCGTACCAAACTAAATGTAACTTTGTAAACATTAAACAGGTACTTCGTAGTGTATTGATTGATTGGTAAGTGATTGGTAAGAATATAAATTCAGCTTTATTATTGTTATAAAATAGTTGTATAAACATCATTTTAACATACAAATAAAATAAATGCATGTGAATTGTTATAAAATACATTAAATTGCTTCATAATACTGTGAAAATTAAATAAACATTCTAGTGAAATCGTCCTATATTAGTGTTTACTTACGCACATAACCTCAATTCCAGCATCTCCTTTTTCGTTATTTTTCGTAATAAAATGACATTTCCGCACGAAAAAAATATGTTTCATGAAAATATAGACCATTTTTAAGCTAGTGGAGAAGAAATTTTGAAAATCCGTGAGGTGGCAAGAAAGTGCATAATTACCAATAGGAAAAAGTACAATCCTGGAACTTGGAACTAAGTATAAACTACGAATGAATGTCAATAACATTGAGTAAATATTGGAAACACGTAAATATACAATAACGAACAAAATAAATTAAACTGTACATATTTAGAACAAATTTAACATAGAGTAAAAATATTTCAATATGACATCGGCAAATTCCTAAGTAACATTATAAAAAGTATTGCAAATTACTTATAGGCCTTATAAAAACAATTAACATTTTTAAAGAATGAATGGTAACTTACATTGAATAAAGCAATTACTACTTAAACTAACCCTTAACGTCCTGGGTGAATAATTTGTTACACTTCGTCCTGGGTGCGGTCTCCCAGACCTCCTTTTTTTTTAATTAATAAAAATCTTTTAATACTCTAAATTTGTTTAATTATTCAGATGGGTGAATTGAATGTATAACAATATAAATAATATAAAATTATGTTTATTTAATACATATAATTGGTAAAAATATATATATATATATATTACCAAAATGTAATAAATATTGGAGTCATTTACAACAAAATTTCAAAAAAATTATTTAAAATATCAAAAGGTTTACCTAATGCCATAATTCTGTTCTACATGACTTTATGAATACAAAAAAACATAAGTCATATTTTTTATTGTCTTTTAACATATTACAGTAATCGACAAAGTCAACAACATACATACATAACACATAATATACATAATCATAATATACATGTGAACACAATACAGAAATGAAGGACTATTTCTGCATTAAATTAAATCAGGTTTTATAACAAATACATAACAAAAATAAAACAAATAAACTGTATTAAAAAATAAAAAATAACATTAGTTAAACAGGTTAAAGTGTCAGAATTTTAAATCATCTAAATTACTTCTTAAAAATTCATCAATTGAATAGAAAGATTTATTTTTTAACCAAGTTTCGAGAGTGTTTTTTAATTGTTTTATTGTAACATGTGATGCTTGTCCAGGTAATCTATTGAAAAACTGTACACTGAAAAACTTAAAGCTATTTCTGGTTAATGACAGTCTAGTGAAAGGAAGGTTGAGAGATTGACTGGTCCTTGTATTATGGGTATGAAAATCTGATCTTATCATGAGGTTATTTAAATTTTCTTTTGCATGAATGAGACAGTAGTAAATGTACATACTTGGTACTGTCATTATTTGTAGAATTTTGAAATGTTCCCTACAGGATTCTATTTGTTTCAACCCTAAAATACATCTAACCGCCTTTTTTTGCCATTTAAACACAGACTCTGCTCCTACTGAACTGCCCCACAGGATGATACCATATTGCAGATGTGTATGAAAAAAAGCATAATATGAATAAAGTAATAATTCTTCACTGATATTATTTTTTAATTTACTTAGTAAAAAAATGACACGAGCTAATTTGTTACATATCGAGTTTGTTTGTTCGTTCCAGTTAAGTTTCGTATCAATTTGAATCCCTTATAGCTTAACATGAAGAGTATGTAATCTTTTAATTTCCACACCCGCTAATTGTGAACTTGCAAATACAATTTATAAGTCGAATAAAGATGTTACTTTTAATCTAAATACCCATGGGGAAATATAAAATAAGCGTAGAGAATTATATAACTTCATAATTATTGTATAAGTTATTAACAAATATTAGTTCAAGCAGTTCTAGCCTTGGCAGACAATAGAGCTGAGAGCGGCGTGTCACTTGATAACATGCATAGTCAGCGCCAGCTGTACTGCCTCACCTTGGTTACTGATCATAGTCTAGACTACTTCAAACTGTGAATTACATTATGTTGCTTTAATATTCATTAATGCGTGCCATTGATTTACAGGCATCTTCTGTAATGAACTATCTCAAGGAATTTTATTTGAGAAACAATGGGACACAATACTGAACGAAAATGAATGGCGTTTAGTATTAGATTTTAATATTAAAGATTTAAGTAAGGAAATTGTAACCATTGAATCACTGTATGAAATAGTCAAGGTGCAATTGACAAATCTTACAAAAGAGCAGGAAACCTGGTTTAGAGATGTTAAGTTTGAATTAGATAAAGTCAAATCGTCACTACTCTTACAAATCTGATTTAGAGGATTTGCTAGAACTTTTACCTAGTGAACGCTTTAAAAGAGGGTTAATTAATGTAGGAGGGTATGCAGTAAAGTATTTATTTGGTATAGCCACCACAGATGACCTTGAAAATCAAATGTAATACAGGATTTAGAAATTTACACAGGAATTCTAAGTAATGTTTCTAGATGTGAGATATTTGGCCACCTCCTCTCACATTAAAGTGTTGCCAGAAAAAATCACAGAGTGTTGGAAAGTGGGACAGAACAATAGGCTAGAATCAAATGTAATACAGGATTTAGAAATTAAGTACACAGGAATTCTAAGTAATGTTTCTAGATGTGAGATATTTGGCACCTCATTTAGAATATTTCCTAAAATTCAAGGCAATGTGAAATACAAACGTAATATCAATGCTCTACATATTCCTGAAATATATGGTATGCTATCTCCCAGTTAGCATAAATCTATAAGTGTAAATAGTAGAATGACTTTTGATACGTTAGATAAACTAAAAACAAGTTTAGGAAATGATACTGTAGAGATAAGTTTGAATAGTCTATTAAAAGAATTGAATGAATCAAAAGGAAAAGGTTTCACTATTGAATATCATGTTGAATTGAATGAATCAAAAGGAAAAGGTTTCACTATTGAATATCATGTTACTTCATTTATTGTGTTGTGCATAGTTTTAAGTATAATGATACTGTGTGTAGTTTATCTTTGTTTTAGAAAAATTAGAAATTGCCAAAAGATTGTCGTGCTAAGGAATCGACGTCGCCCTAGCCCTAGTCCTAGCAACACGCCCCACGCTCCTCCCATTGTGATAAGCGAGGCACTGCAGGACCTAGTATAAGCAAGGCAAGAGACGACGTCATGCTCATAAAGTATTGCGAGTATGTAATACCTACACTCAGTGATAATGAACTCGTCTCGAGAGGAAATAGAACTAGAAATGGACCCAAGACAGAACCTTGAGGTACTCCCATTTTGATTTTTAACAGTTCGGATCTGTTATCGTTGATCTGGACTAATTGAAGTCGATTGCTTAAATAAGAACGCAATAGGTTAAGAGAGGCCCCAGCAACACCATAGTGAGCTAGCTTTTCAATTAATATATCATGAGGTACCGTGTCAAATGCTTTACTCAGATCAATTAGAGTTGCACTTGAAAAAATTTTGTTATCAAAGTTATCATATAGGGTTGTAATTAAATGTTGAAGAGCTTTAATAGTACTTAGGTTTGAGCGAAATCCAAATTGATTTTCAGAAAGTAGTTTGTTTTTTTCAAAATATAAATATATTTGTCTATGTAGGCAATACTCAAACAATTTAGAAAATATAGGTAGAAGAGATATTGGTCTGTAGTTGTTCGGATCCGATTTATTACCCTTTTTATAAATAGGGACAGTTACACTAATTTTTAGACAATCCGGGACCACACTCTCATTAACCATCTTGTTAAAAATACAATGTAGAGGTTGCACTATCAAGGGACCAATTTTCTTAACAACAAAGTTGAATAGACCATAATAATCTTCAGCCTTTGAGTTGCTTAGATTACTAATTGACTCTAATATATTACAATGTGAAATTTTGGTCCATTGAAATGTGGTACTGATTGTATTAGTAAGTTTTTTAAGGAAGTCTATCGGATGTTCTGCAGAATCACTCCTTAAATTTGTGCAATTTACATTCACAAAATGATTATTCAGAACATTTGGACTTATAGGAATCTTTTTCTCTTTGTTTTTGTCATTTATTTCATTTTTTATTATTGCCCAGGCTCCCTTACATTTATTTTTATACTGCAATATGAAATTGTCATTAGCTTTGCACTTAGCTAACTTAATTTCATTTTTATATATTGTTCTTAGCTTTAAATAATTTTGCTTATCATAATTACTTAAATTGGATCTATCTTTCATAATAAGTAGCATATTTCTTATTTTACCAAGATCTTCAGTGTACCATTTTACAGAGTGTTGGGGTTTGTTTTTAAAATTATATTTTTGTTTTTTTGTTACCAATGGACAAGTAGATTTGTATAGATCTATACATGTTTTCAAAAATACATTAAGACACTTATCAGCAGGATCTGTGTGATTAAACAGTTCTGACCAGTTAATGTTACTAAGGTTGGAGCATAAAGTGTCTAAAGATCTATCATTAAGAATGCGGAACTTGACATATTTGTCTAGGCTTTTAGAAAAACATCAGGTATTTTTAACCAGAGTCCATCATGGTAATGTACCGGGTCTTTTGACCGGTACATTTCGTTTTTTAGTCGTGGTTTGCCAGGCTGCCTGAGATCGCTCGTGTCCTGCGTTTCGCGTACTTTGGTGGCCGTTGGCTCAGATCCGTTCGTTCCGGGTTCCAGCTTCGGTCAGGTTGGCCTGTCTGTTCACTTGTTCTCAGCAGCCGTTCGTCACGAGAATATGATCGGCTAGAGCTCCTAAAACTCCAGGGTCCTTGAGCAGGACGTTTTCTTCCCTCAGCCTGCCGTTCGGGGATGTTCGACATCTACATTGCCCGCCTGGCCTGAGGACCATGTATAGAGAGACCAGTTACGACCCTGCAGCCCAACCTACATCCTTGGGTAGAAGTCTTCAGTCCTCAGGTCAGTGTGTTCCGTTTTTGTTTCCCGGCGGCTGAGCTGGGGGTTTTGATGGTTATTTACAAAAGAAAAAAAAGGAAATATAAAGGAAGAAAAAAGTTTGTCGAACTGTTTAATTTGTGCCTAGGCCTAAAACTGATTGGACAAAGTGAGGAAACAGCCATGGGGACATTGCTACCTAGATATTTCTAATTTAAGAAAAAGAAAAAAACTTATATTAATATTTATTGTTATTTATTTTAGTTAGTTTTATTTGTTGTTATATTTTTTTTAGAGTTTATATTTGTTAGGTCCCTATGGTTAAGTTCTGTTATTATTTATTGTTATGTTTAGGCCTAGTGATTGTTATTTATATTTTTTGTTAAGTGTATTAGGGGTGTTTGGAAGTGAATTTTTTACTCGAACGGTACCGTGTTATATTTTCTTTTAAATTATTTAATTTTTAAACTTTCACCAAAAGGGACGGTTAAATTTATTTTTCAATTTACATTATAAAGCGTTATGTGTTTTTGTATTGGCACACTCACCCACCCATACACATACAGTGGTACTGGCACACTCACCCACCCATACACATACAGTGGTATTCACCCACTCACCCACCCATACACATACAGTGGTATTGGCACACTCACCCACCCATACATATACAGTGGTATTGATTATATATAAAATAGCTTTTATTTTATAATATGTTTTTATTTATCTTTACGTGTGAGGTCTCGTGGTCACATTCATGTTATCACATTCATGTTTTATCAGCATCCATGGGGATTGTGATAAAATTGTAGCTAATGAGATAATCTTAAGCATATAACCAAGCAATTTCAAATAAAATTCGTTGGTCGTGTGTGATGGAGTGATTAATAGCACGACGAGGTTCTTTGTGAGAACGTAGTTTGGAACGTTACCCACACACAAACATTGGTATTAACCCACCCGCCCGCCCATACACGTACAGTGGTATTGACCCACCCACCCTCCCATAGACATACAGTGATATTTATGTCACATAAATAACACTGTACGTGTATGGGTGGGCGGGCAAGTGGGTTAATACCACTGTATGTGTAGGGGTGAGCGGGTGGGTTAATACCATTGTACGTATATGAGTGGTCGGTTGGGTCAATACAAATGTACATGAATGAGTGAACGTGAAGTGTTGTATTAAGAGTGGGCACTTACCCCTGTCATTTCTGTTATTATGTTTGCCCAACATATGCGGAGGGCAATATCCAATGTTTGAATCCTCAACTGAGCTAAAGAATGGTCGGTACTTAACTCATTAAATAAAGTTCATGATATTGTAAATTCAATATTGTATTCAATACCACTGTACGTGAATGGGCGGGTGGGTGGGTCAATACCACCGTACGTGTATGGGCGGGTGGATGGGTCAATACCACTGTACGTGTATGGGTGGGCGGGCGGGTCAATACCACTGATCAATATTGTGCTTTGATTTAACTTCTAATTCGGAGCTGCCCAGGGATTCCGGCTTACTCCCTGGCCCGGTGGAATCAAGGGATGTGGGCTGAATTGCCGGGGTTTATTTGGGTGTAGTCAAAATTTTCTTAAATTTGTTCACTTTGAATTGTTAATAAATTGTCTTACGTTTTGGGTGTCTCTGGCTAGGCTGCAGATAGGCCATGTAGTTGTTTATTGGCAATTTTGGTATTTGTAGAGTTTGTGGTATTTATAGCGTTTGTTATTAATGTGTAGTATCTTGTTAATTTTAGTGTTTGTTGTTATTTATTTAAGTGAGAATTTATATTGTGGCCTTCTGCCAAGTCGGATTAATTCTTTTTTGGTTACTTGGAATAAAAACTAGTTTTGCTCAGCTGCCGAGTTTTATTTTGACCCTCCAACTGCCACCCGTGATCCCATCGCTCGACTGGTTTGGTAAATATTTCCTCTTTAGAAGATGGTACTCTGTAGATGGATATTACTATAATGTTCAATGATTTAAAAAGAACTGCGGCTGACTCAAATACAGTTTCAATGCAAAACTTCCTAATGTTAATTATTGAATAGGGTATATCTAAATCTTTTTTAATATAAATTGAGGCACCACCTCTTATAGAATTTAATCGACAATAGCTAGCTGCTAGTTCATAACCGAAAGGTACAAAGAAGTCAATATTCCAGCTTTTCAACCAATGCTCATTAATACACAGAATCGTACAATTAATTTTTTCTAACCAAAATCGTAATTCATTTAATTTATTTTTTAATGACTGAATATTAATGTGCAATAGTAAAAAATCTTTGTTGTCACAAGATGGTAAATGTTTTAGTGAGTTAAATATTTCCGATCTAGATATTGGTTTTTTTTATTTGGGACTCTGTGATGGTTGAGTTTTGACTAAAAAATCAGCATGACTTAAATTACTTAGCTCTAAATGATGAACGCTATCCTCAAGTTGGTATAGATCCTGGTTTTCACTTGAGATTACACCATTACTTGCTCTGCTTTTATCTTTCACTTCACTAGTACTCCTTGAAGCCTCTGCAAATGACAGCACCCCTGGTACAATTGGAGGTGATGGTGGAAGGTAGTTTGTGCTGTCACTCTCTTCTACTGTTACTGCAGTTGATACTACGCCCTCACTGATAAGCTCCAAGTCACAGTCTGTGCTTTGATGTCGTGTGCTCATCTCTTCCTCAGGGTTGATAATGGTGGCTTCTGCAGGCTCTGGATGTGACCCAGCAGTAATTTTCATATGCTGAAGTTCAGAATGAATAGCAAGTTTCATACTTTGGATAAACTCTTGGAACGTTTTTCCATTTCTGTGTTGTCTTAAAGATAGTTCGTTGCAAGTAATGATGTCAACTGAAGCTCCAGTAGCCAAATGAAATTCAGTTATATTCTGTGCAAAGTGTTTGATGTGGATTTTGTCACGCATACAACCCATGGCAGAACAAATTAGTCTTTTTAATCCATTTTTCTTAAAATCTATGATTAAATCTTTGAAAGCTGCATCGTAATCATATTTACGAGGGCCGTTTTTTTTTCAACCTCCGGTGGGCCATAAATAAAAGACAAGTGAATAGAACAAAATTATTTTATTACCAAAATGTATGTACACTTATGCTTATTTCTCAACATAATCACCCTGAAGATTGAGGCATTTGTCATACCTGTGGACAAGCTTTCCAATACCCTCTTCATAAAATGTTGCCGCCAGTGAATTTAAATGAGTCTTGACCGTGTCTTGAAGTTCCTCAGTAGTCGGAAAGTGCTGACCTCCAAGCCATATCTTCAGTTCAGGAAAAAGATGGAAGTCGCTCGGTGCTAGGTCGGGACTGTAAGGTGGGTGGTCCAAAATTTCCCACTTAAATGTTTCAAGAAGTTGTTGGGTTACACCTGCAGTGTGAGGGCGGGCGTTGTCATGCAACAGAACAATTCCTGATGTCAGCATACCTCTTCTTTTGTTATGAATGGCTCGCTGCAAATGTTGTAAAGTTTGGCAATAAACAGCTGCATTAATTGTGGTCCCAGGCTGCATGAACTCCACAAGCAACGGACCTTTTTGGTCCCAAAAGACCGTAGCCATAACTTTTCGGTTGCTGAAAGTTTGCTTGAATTTTTTGGGTTTATTCGGTGAATTTGTGTGCATCCATTGTTGAGATTGTTGCTTTGTTTCGGGTGTGTCATGAAGAATCCAGGTCTCATCTCCGGTTACAATTGATTTTAAAAAATCTACTCCTTCATTGTGATAACGTTCAAGGAATGTCAAAGCTGAAGCCATTCGGCGAGTTTTGTGGGTGTCACTCAACATCTTTGGCACCCAGCGAGCACAAATCTTTTTGTAGCCTAAATGTTCAGAAACAATAGAGTACAGAGAAGATCTCGACACTTCTGGAAATTCCAAAGACAAAGCACTTATTGTGAATCTACGGTTTCCTTTAACCACTTTGTCAACTCGTTCAACAAGATCGTCTGTAGCGACAGACTTGCGTCCTTGACCTCCTTCATCATGCACGTCGGTTCGGCCAGTTTTAAACTTACGACACCATTCCCGCACAACACCTTCACTCATAATGTTTTCTCCGTAAACACGGCACATTCTCCGATGGATTTCTGCTGCACTATTCCCTTCTGCTTGCAAGAAACGAATAACACTTCTCAACTCGCATTTGGCGGGAGAATCAATAGACGCGGCCATGTTTACCCGACTGGCAACATAGAAGCGCAAACTGGCTACTTGAACTCGGGAGTGACAAAAGTTGTAGTGGGGAAGATGCGCGATCAACTGCTGCGCACAGGGCCGGTCTGTGACCTTTCTAGCCATCATGGCGTGCGATCGGAGGTTGAAAAAAAAAACGGCCCTCGTACTTGGTTTTAGAAAATATTTGGGTTTCGTAACCAGTCCGTATACCATTGATCTGTTTTTGAATCTCTGTCGCGTCAAGTGTTGAGACAAAAAGTGTGAGGCTTGAGGCTTCCCAAAGTATTTCCTGAAGATAACTGCAACGCCTGAACTCATGTTTTTATTACTTGCTATATCCGCAGAAATGCAATGAGCGAAAGCTGCATCTTAGTGAAGATCGTAACTATGTATTGCATTATCCATATTTCCCTCTATAACATTCACTTGAGGGGGTTTAGAGTTATTAAGTTTTACCGTTGTGTGCAAGGCAAGTGCAGAGCATAATTCTTTTTTTCCAAGTTTATTCATGTGCAATCCATGTTTGGTGAAATGATCCCTCGATAATAAGTTGTTAATAGGGACGAGTGAAAACTTTTTATTCTGCTCTACCCAGTTGCGAAGATTATTATTAAGGTCTGAAATTTTCTTATTATAAGTGGGTTGATTGTAAGGAAAGTCATGTCTGTATGGCACTGTAGTGATAATGACATTAGTATTATCTAGTTTGTCTGATAAGTTGTGTAGAAGACTCCTCAAACTACGTTCCTCCTTTCCAACACTGTTTGTGCCTCCGACGATTATAATTGCATCATTTTTACTGGGATGTAGGGTGTCTGATGCTTCCTCAAATTGTATTACAGTGGGGCTCCAGGATAAACATTTCCACTTATTTTTGCTTCTGAGGATGGAATCATAGTTTGTAAGTGGGAAACACAGTCCTTAGCATGACTATCCCCGAATATAAAGATGTTTGACCCTCTAGAATACTTTTGCATTTTAGAACCACAGATAACTTCAGGGTTTTTTAACTTTTTGTTTTGCTTGACCTGTTGATTTTGTTGTTTTGTGTTATTAAGACTTTCAGAGTTTGATGTAGTGTTTACTTTAGGATCAGCATCTTCAGTAAGGGAAATAAACCTGTTTTGACATTGTAGGAAGGTTTTACTCTTGACTGGTGTATAAGGTTGTACACCACTCTTAACTTAATCCATGGATTACTCAATTGTATAAAAGAAGTTCTGGGTACTGTTGCTGTCTGCAAGGCTTCTTCAGTGGTATTAATGAGCCTGAGTGATGATTGGTTAGGTTGAAACATCATATCTTTTATTGTTGTTTTATTCAGACTTAGATATTTACCATTGTGTAAGAGTAGGGCAAGCTGGGCCCTTTTAGTCAAAACGTCACTTTCTTTTACTTCAGAGAAGTGTGTATCCAGCTGTAACTGCATGTCACACATTTCCCCTTTTAATATCTGTTGGACTAAGATATCGGTAAAGAGCACTAAGTAAACACCACAATCAACCGTATTGGGCTGCTGAGCCACGGGTGTTACTACTATTGGGAAGGACTTATTTATATCACAAATATAACTAGATATTTTATTTACTATTTTTTCAGCTTCGCTGTAGTTGTATAAGCCTTTAGAATCCATATAGTAAAAGGTTTTACTGAAGTTGTTGTAGTACAGTAAGCTCCAGTGCGAGCCCCCAACTACTTCAATATTCTCTGCATCATTTATAGGTATGATTATATGATTGCTATTTTTTAAGCTAAGATCACTAATCAGCTCATCAGTTTCTTCCAAGCTTTTGATGGCCTGAGCGATTACAGGGTTTACTAACAGAGTATCATTCCCCACGACTTTACTAGACAGTAATTTATAGTAATTATGAATTGGGTCATCTGTCAGCCACTTTGATTCCAATATAGCAAGACATATAGATGTACGGTCATTTGTATTCATTTCGGAATTAACTTGTGCCTTTTTACTGGAATTTATATTTACAGGTGTATTTACAGAAGCAGAAGCCTTTTTGCTAGACAAACTACTATGTTTAGGAGTTGCTATAATTTGTGAGGAATTATTCAATTTGTTTGGTGTATTTTTCAAACCAGGGGAAGGGGTGGTCGACTTAAAAGTGCTTGATTTCCTATTATTGTTCTTCTTTAAGTCACCTTCAAGTTCTTTAAGGGCTTGCAAAAAACTTTTATTTTCCATAATTTTGCCTTGACAGAATTGTTCTTTAGATTGATCAAAACTATGTAGATCATTTTTCTTACATTTAGACGTTTGCTGAGTACCAAAAAACAATACATGATAAATTTTATGGTTTTTCCTTTCCTCAACTTGAGTGATAGTTGCTGGCCAGGCAGAGTATCCACGTATTTTAGCAAACACATAATCGCCAATCCCGTAGTCAAAAACTGTTCCCTTATCCAAGGTCATTTTATTACTGAGTGTCAATAAAAATAGGTACCGGTAGGCAATGTTTTCTAAATTAAAATAAGTAAATTTATTTTGTTCACATTTATATTTTTTTAACACAAAAAAAAGAACTATAGTAAAATAAAATACGTATTTAAGGAATAACAATTTGTCCAGATTCTATATAGGGTGAGGTGGGGTAAGTGCACTACGTAAAATCGAAAGTTCAACTTTGACCAAGTCTGAGCACATCATTTTTAATGGTAGAAACTTCATATTTTTACCATGCATTTTCAAGATTGTTCTCTATTAGTCTTGAAATTTTCATAAAAATAAAAAATAAAACTCTTATAATTTTTTTGTTTAAATTTTTTCTACCCAGAGTATGCACTTGCCCCAAGTAGCAAGTAGTGGGGCAAGTGCATTTTCTGCCTCTATATCCCATGGTAAGTGTATTAGGAAAACAGTGGGGTTAGAGCATATAGAACTTTTTGAGAGCTTTCTAACACTTTTTACAGAACTGAATTATCTCTTACAGTTTTTGAGATACGAACTTTTTTCAAAGGCGAGAAATCTTGTTTTTAAAAATGCTTAAAAACGTAATTTTGATTTCACTTACCAAATTGGGTTAATCCATCTCCTGGTAGTGGGAATAAATGTTTTTGATAAAAATAGGTATCCTTAAGTGTCCTTATCACTTTTTAAACATGAAAACTGTTTTTTACATTAAAAATAAAGTTATAAAAAACACTCACTCACTCTAAAAGTCACTTATTTTTCATATTTACACATTTTGTATTTACATTTTTTACATTTATTTCTACTGGATGTTGTAGGAGGAGAATTGTATGTTAAAAACAATTTCTCCTCTGCGACCCAGTGAAGATTCTGGTAAAATTTTTATAATATCTTCGTCTGTTACCTCGCTCACGTCCTCATTATCAGGGAATTGGAAGATGCTTATCTTCTTGTTAGGTATTTTTCTCACATACCTTACTATTGGGTTACCGTCTGTATTAATTGATTGAATTATCCCTACAAAATGTTTGTATGTTTTTTTTGTGGCAAACTTTACTAAAACCCAGTCATTAACTTTTCTTACATTTTCAGGGTTGATTATAGCTTCTGTTTCTTTTTCATATTCTTCCTCCCTTTGCATTTGAGACCACAAGTCCTCATTATCACTTGACTCGTCGCTTTCTAGGCTTTCCGAGCTTTCTGAGCTTTCTGAAGTTATGTAATCTTCCATCTTCTTCTTTTTCCCTTTAGGAAAATTTTGTTTTTCTTTTGGTCCTCTTTTGTTTTTTGTCATTTTTGGCTTGTTTACTTTTTCTTTTTTTTTCTTTTCTTCCTCTTCTTTTTCTTTAAGTCTTTGGACAACATCTTCATGTGTTATGATCTCAGCTCCCTTAGCTATTCTTGTTCTTTTAGACTTTTGTACTGGTGAACTGGTAGCAATTGTCTTAAGGAAAAGTTCTTCAAAACTAGAATTCTGTTTTGACACACATTCATCTTCATTTTCACAGCTCATGTTTAGGATAGGCTTCTGTATACGTGATGTTCCTGCTTGAGGCTCATGATCAGTTTGGGGCTCATCACTGAAGATTTGAGGGTCAGGATCATCAGGATTATCCGAATCTTCATTATCTTCTGTGGATTGAGATGCTGTTGATTTAGATTGGTGATCTTCCCACCTTTTTAGGGCTGATGGTTCAAATTTTGATTTTGGAATCACATCTGCATTAAAAGGATGGATCCCTCCTTTTTTAAAACCGTTGGTAATATTTTCAGGTTTCAGCTCTTGCCAAACTTTTCCCAGTAAAGAGGAAAATACCTTTTTGGGTACTTTTGATGCTTTATTTTGTCTCTGCCATCTGACCAGCTCTTGGTCTCAAGTACTCTTAAAGGATTTGATTACCGCAAGATCAAGAGGTTGCAGAAGGTGGCTTGTGTGTGGAGGCAACTTTATTATTGTTATCTGCTCTTCAACTGCCTTCTGAATTAAATCTAAGTTTATGTGGGTACTGTGACCATCATAAATTATTATTACTGGTCTTTCTGGCCCAATACTCTTCAACAAGCTTCTTTCAAAATAGTTTTTAAACACATCAGTCTCCATCCAACCATTCTTTGTAGCTGCGTAGGTAGTTCCAGGATATGCTTGTGCTGAGGTCCACTCGTCCCACACATTTTTGCCCTTGAAAACAATGAGTGGGGGTAACTTAGCTCCTGCTGCACTACACCCTAGTAGGACAGTTATGTTTTCTCTCCCTGGAGCACTTGTTGTTCTCGTGGCTGAAACCCCTATTTCCCCAACAACCTTTGATTTTGACGGATCCAAACAGAAGCCGGTCTCATCTAGATTCCATATCTGGGTCGGAGGCACTTTCAGCTCTTCTAAGGTATCTTTCAAAATGTTAAAATATTCATAAATGATGAAAGGATCACATGCTTTTCTACGAGCAATTTCAACATTTTCAGGTTTCTTAATAGAAAGACGGTGACGCTTTCTAAAACCAATGAACCAGTCTTTGCCTGGGGTATTGTTTTTAAAATTATTTTTGATACCATTATCTGCAACATACTGACCAACAAGTTCTAAGACTTCTTTTCTTGTCAATCCAACTCCGTATTTTTCCAAGCACTTTATACCTGTTACTAACTTAATTTCCTCTTCTAAGGGGATTGTTGTACCCCTTCCACCAGATTTAGATTTATTCCCTCGTCTGCCTCTTACATGGTCTGATATCGTTGGAACAGGTATTTTATATATTTTACTAGCTCTTCGCAGTCCACACTTCCCACTTTTAACATCATCCACAGCTTTTTTCAAGTCCTCTTTTGAATAACTTAATCCTCTTATTGTCTTTCTTTTATAATTACGCACCATTTTCAAACAATAAACTTTTAACTAGGCCTACTTTAACTACGTTGTTACTAAGCTACTTGCTCACATTACAACAAGTACGGTAGGCTACCTAGAAAGCAAAGAAAAATTATTAGTAAACAAGCAAAGCCAAACTTAAATCATATTAGGCTAGATAAAACAAACATGCAGGAACATGAGTTTAAGCATAACATTTACATGGTGGGGCAAGTGCATATTTGGTGTGTGCACTTGCCCCCCATCAACAAAAATAGGGGGCAAGTGCACAACGCCCATTAATTTTTAAACTATAATAGATGGAAACTAAATCCAAACATGACTGAAAAGTACACTTAAAACTGTACAAAATAAACCAATAATAATAATAATAATAAAATTTTTTACTTTTTTGTTATGTTTAAAAAAAAACCTATACGATCTTCCCCTCAGAGGAAAAATTAAATGATCTTTGAAAAATTGATTCCACATATTTAAATCATTCCATGGAAATATAGCTTTATAATGTACATGAAGTATGATTAAAAAGGAAGCTTTTGCTGCAAATCCTGGTTCTGTAGGGCAAAACGTAAGCGATTGAGATACCTCGTATGCTCTTGCCCCATTTACGCTCTTACCCCACCTCACCTTACCCAGCTAAGCTATTGGAGCTTGCTGATAAGGATATGGATCAAGGTCACTGAGCCTCTGTTTCACTCACTGCAAGTAAAACCTATCAGTCTCGACTGGACAGTTGCATGAGTGGCAGTTTATTCCCTCCTCCCCAGTGCCAAGATGTATTTTGCAAATCAGAATGTTATAAATAATTGTTTAATTTAAATAAAAATTAAAGAAATAAGTTCACTGACATGACCGGACCTGAATTGTTTCATGATCAATCATACTTGTGCAAATATTCAAAACAGTGTTATTTTAAGATTTAATGTTTCCAGGTGAGCACTTTGTCTTCAAGTATTATTTCCAATTAAAATCTTCTGACTTTGATAATTTTTGGTTTACTTTATATATTTACAATGTATTAAAATTTAGGTTATTTTCACCCTATATTTAACTCTATAGATAATACATTATATACACCACTAATTTCAAAATGTATATTCTCATTCAACAAAGCATTGCACAAACTCACTGTTCACAAAAATTCAAAAATAAATAAACATTTTATCACAATAAATTGTATTAAAAACTAGACTTGTCACAAGGCTGCTGATTAGGTAAACAACCTAACCTCAACCCCCTAAGAAACTTATAAAAACATACATTGTCAATAAAATTGAGACAGCTTTTTTAGACAAATTTTGAACTTACAACATTGATCTACATGCATTACAGATTTTTGTTGTACACTTAAGGCACACAGGTTTCTTACAACAATAGCAAATGTAGGCTGTTTTTCTTCTTTTCTTGGGGTCACATGTGTAGCTAGTCTTTCTTTTGTTAAGTTTTTCCCCATCAGTGTCTGGTTTAGGCTCTTCTACCCCTAGGACTCGGAGGATGCAAGCTCGAAGTTCATATGTCAGGTGCACATTTTGCAAACGTCTCCAGTTGTGGTTTCACCAGTTCTTCTGCGAGAGTTTTCAAAAACTTGAAGCGGCTTACTTGAATTCTGTCCTTGTACAAGTTGTGTAGAATAAACGAATTCACGCCACTTACATCTAACATTCGAAAAAAGATCGCCATGGGCCATCGTTGAGTACGCCGTGCTGTTGAATACTTTGCTCACTTCTCGTCCAGTGCATCGACTCCTCCTTTTGTTTGATTATAATACATTATAATTTCAGGCTTACGATTATCCTTATCTATTGATGCTTCGTGATGCATTGTTGAGATGAGGATTACTGATTTAGCTTTTTTAGGCATGAAAGAAACTAAAGTTGCGTCATGAGTAAACCCAAATATCGATGAACCAACTTCCTTGTTCCTAGCTGGTAAGAATTCTGTGGGAATTTCCTTTTTATTTTTTTTTTAAAGTACCCACATATGTGAAACCCTTTGTTTTCAATACTTCGACCAACTCAATAGAACTAAACCAGTTGTCGGCTGTGATATTGCGGTTTGATTGTTCTATTGGTTTAACTAGCCTAATCACAGACTGTGTTGACTTAATCAGTTTCATCTCCTTAGCATCTAAGGTTTCGCCATCAGAATCTTTGCCCGTATAAACATAAGCATTTAAAAGGTAGCCAGTCCTAGCATCAGTAAGGCACATAATCTTGAGACCATATTTACAAGGTTTGTTGGGGATGTACATTTTAAATTTACATCTCCCACGAAATGCAACCGGCATCTCATCAACACAGGCAGACTCCCCAATCTTGTATAAACCCTGGCAGTTTTTGATAAATATGCTAAATATCTCAGATATGGGAGCTGAGGCATTAGTTTTACGGCGATCTCCTCTGGTTGTGGGGTCATCAAATCTCAAGCAATTTAGTAGAACTCCAAATCTTGCATTAGAAATTACACACCTAAATATATCTTATTAAAATAAAAGTAAAATATTTAAATTTTTATTATTACCTTCGTCAACCAGCTCACAAATACGTAACAAATGTTACGGCAGTTTCGACATCAAAGTGTCATCTTCAGACATTTAATACAAAATAAAAAACTAACATAACTAACAAACACATTACGAAAATAAATTTTTCTAAACAACTGTTTAGAAACACATATTTCACGCATTTGAGTAAGTAGCTGATTCAACATTTCACACACTTGAGCAAGTAGTTGATAGAAAGAACTTTTTATTAAGACCCCTGTAATGTTGTATATTTTCGAAAATGGCTTAAAAAATGCTACAAAATGATACCCGTCCCATCTTTCTAGCTTGATCCTGAGAGGTGCTAGTGCAATTTGAAGATTCGTAAACGGGTAAATTTTTTGAGTTTTTGGACAATTTTAACGCATCATAAATTTGAAACCAGTTGAGATATCAAGTTTAAAATTGATATTTATCTTAGTCTACATGAGATATACCAATATACCAAATTTCATTAAAATTTGAAATGGTGAAGTAAAATTTTTATTTTAAGTGTGTTGAGTTGATACGGAATGACCCCACTATAATAATGAACGTCTGTGCTGTTTTATAAAGTCATCAGAAATGATACAGTGGGATGTGACCAAATTTTTCTGGTGTATACACAAATTGATGATTGCTGGGTGAACAGAACAGAAGTCTGAGGTCCAGTGGTAACCCTAAAATCCATTGATATGATGTTTCTTATTAAAAACCTATACTTCCCTATATTTTTTACAAGTGATGTGAGGTTCTCTCAATTCCAATGAATACCTATAGCTTTTAACCCTTACCTGCCCTGGCGAAAATTTGTACCTCTCTCACCCTGGCGGGGTCAATTTTGACCCTATTCTAATTTTTCAAAATAAAAACAAACATTATATTTTTCTAATGAACAATTTATTTTTGGTTTCTTACATCTATTATAAACATTATAAAAATGTTAAAATATGTATTTTAACATTTTTAAGACTGTATTAACATATTTTTAAAACAATTTAAATTTACATTGAAAATTTTGACTTTTTAAACAATGGTCTGGAAAAAGATTTTTTTAAAATACATTTACAAGTATTATGATTTAATATTATATATATTTCATTGTCAGGACAGTATTTGGCCATCTGTAAAGAAAAAAAAGCCTATATTATCATATTTGTTGAAACTAACGATCAAAACATTGGATATGAATATTTAGTTTTCAAAATATATTTTTTTTTATAAATACCTTTTTTACAAATTGCAGCTATCACAGACAACGTCCTGCATGCTATGCTGCTTGCAGACACCCTTGAAGTATCGATAACAGGAAGTGGAATGCTTCTTGTCTTGATTTCTGGGGCAAAGATGGCATCGTTGTCTCTTAGGACGTGGTGCTTCTCGGTTGGCAGCAGGTGGCTCCTCCTCCAGGCCGCAGATCCTCCTTATCCCCTTACCTAGAGGAGTACCAGGAGCACATTGTAACGATCCGTCAGTCCACCCACTATCTAAACTGACGTTAGCGTTCAGCCAGGTTTCATTGAGAAATATTACCTTCGTAATGTCAACTTGGCGCATCTTTCACAGAAAGACATCTCTGAAGAGCAACTGATGGTTTTTCCATGATGACTTTACGGTTGTTAAATTTTTTGTACGTAAAACCAACGTCTCGTATCACTAGATAAAGGGAAGATCGCGATCTGCTGTAAAGTCCTGATTGTCGGAGAGACGTGAGTAATTGGTTTAGGGTTGGTACTTCATTTCGGGCATAATAGGCCATTATATGTCTTCGTATAGCTGCTTTGTCAAAGTCGTCAATATCTCTTGTAGGCCGCTTCCTCTTGTAATGTCATTTTGGCGTGCGGATAACAATTTCCCTTCGGTTATCAACAGGTGTGCTCAATTCTGCATCTTCACAGCCCGCAGCACCAATTTGATCTGCTACGTTAATATCACGAACGTTACTCAAGTCTTGAGTTTCGAGCGATTTGTTGATTTCCGCCTACGCGTTCTACAGCCCATAAAGATATTCCACACGAGTCAGCTGCTCTCGGCATCACTTTCCTGACCTCAATCAGTGGACTTTTGTTGTTCTTCTCTTTTTCAAAATAATGAAGTACGGAAGCAATCATTGTTCTTGCTTGCGTATGTAAAACTTCTCATTTTTTGAACTCATATCAAACACAGCACTAAAAAGGTGTAACCACTTATACTGATATGCACCAACTAGATCTCTGAAGCGAATGCCTTTTAGCCTGTCCAGTCCAAATGAGTAACGCATGAGTCATGCTGGAATATCCATTATATGAGTCACTCACATAGCGTTTGAGGTACGTGCAAAGGCTAATGAACTTAATTTCTAAATGTGGCCAAAAGCCGTCGACCTAACTCCGTCTTGTTTGGACTATGTAAATATTCTGTAAATAGATAAATAACTTAATTATTAACGTGCTGTATAACAATCCTGTTATAAGGTAATAAATTATTTTGATTTGATTTGTTTTAATTTCTATATTTAACCCTGCGGAACTGGCCCTGTCTTGTGACACTAGTACTGGCGCCTCGTCTCACAGACCCGAAATGTAAAATTGATTCTTTTTGCTTCTAGTTTAAATACATTGATAACTAAATTGTTTTTCATTAATTTGGTAACTTATAAAGAGGTATTGGTGATTAAAAACAACATTTGTCTCAGATTTGTATTTTTAATGAACAATTTAAAAAGCCCTTTCCAAAAGACGTTAAGTTTGATAAAACTTTATATAAAATAATTAAAAGAAATTTAAACTGCAAAATGGCATACGAAATATAGTTCTTAAAACCCCATAGTACGAATAACAAAACTAAAAATTAAACTTTCAATAAATGGAAAATGAGCATTTTACTTAAAAAATCAACATTTTTTAATTGTCATTTACAATGGAGCATGTTGGGCATGAAAATGATGTGTGCTTGAGACAAATGAACCTAAAACAGTATTTACAATAATATTTGGTCTTGATTTCTTTTATGCTTAAATGACACCGTTTTCTGGTCCATTCTGGTAGCTGATCAGTTCTTACAGCTTGAGGCGCTACACCGGTGGCTTCCTGTCGTGTCATTCTTACTTCTGGAGGTAGGTTCGTCATCAGAACTCTGCGTTGTTGATGTTCCGATGTCAATGATTGTGACAGTTCCCTTAATTATCTTGTAATTATCTTGCACTGTCATTTTATACCCACTAAATAAAAAAAGTACACACTCCAAACCGTGTGACGCGAGAACTGGCGCCTTGCCTGACAGACCCGAAGGCTAAATAGCAACAAAACTATTTGGGGTACGGCACGGTCAACTGCAACTCGGTAACTGGCCTCAGAAGGGAGGCAGCGACCTGGGGTTTGGTGACCTTAGGCCGCTCCCCTTCTCAATGCACACCAAAACTTGTTTGCTCGGGTCTGTGAGGCGAGGCGCCAGTTCCGCAGGGTAATAACTAGTTGAGTTTGTAAAAATATTGTGTCCTATATTAAAGTATTCTTTTATTATTAATAAACTGTGTAAGATACTGTTTTATGATGATAAATTGTTTTTATTTTATTTTATTTGAAACCAATGCATACAGTAAAAAAGTAAAATAAGGAAAAATTGCAAACACTTATTACTAATTGACATAACTCCGTCATGTTTGGACTAGTTTTTCGTGAAATCACACGTAGACATTAAAACTGTAATAAAAAATTACAAAATACGCTTACTTTACTGTGATAATTTTTTGGATTGGAGTACGTTTCACGCCTCATTAGCGCGGGTGGCCTGCCGCCGAGGGCCTGTCCCAAGCTATTATTGGGAGCTCGGGCGGTGACTTAATCCTTTACCCGCCTTCCCTAAAAGAATACACTATAGTATAGGGTTATTAAAACTGACAGAGTGACATAAAACCACTTATGTCACAAAAAAAGTGTTGGAAATTGTGAGTGATCTGTCTGAAGGAGAACTTAGCTTGATTAAGATTAGAAGTGAATTAGATAGTAAAGAAATAAAAAACATATGTTTTCATAAGAGTTTACTATTGACAAAGTATGAATTCCTACAAAAGTTATGCTGTGACCCATATCAAAATCACAAGAAACCCGTTAAAAATAGTTTAAGGGTAGTACATTTACAGCTGTATCACAAAAGGTCTAAAAGTGAAACCTGGGGAAAAGTTATGTACTAATTGCTATACAATTATATTCTCAACATGCAGTTTTAAATAGACAATCGAGAGAAACCTGCTCAAATTCTGTATTTCTGTTAGCATGAGTCTGCCATTACGGACATACTTGTCAGTTTGTGATTAGCATCAGCAATCAACAGCCCTACCTCAATATGCAGGAACACTCTTTATTACAGGTAAAATGTGTCCTAATATATTAAATTTATGCATTCAGTATTAAATATTATTGTCATTATGTAACTATTTTATACAATTTTTTATTTATTCATAAGACGCCGATCGTCAAGATATGGCCGAATGTGGATTTCGAATGAGTGTAGATGAGCGAATGTAGTCATTGTTACAAACTATTCCCAAGAAAGTGTCATTAATTAATAGCCCAATGACAAATGAACAGCCGGTGGTTATCAGCTGATCCTTCTCAAAATGTATTATTATGACTCTGATTGGGATCGAACTGAGAACCTTTAGCTCATGAAGCTGGGATTGAACCAACTATGCTACCGACCAATTACTTGAATCGGCAACGGAGTTGAGAGTAACGTAGTTGAGGGATTTGTTAAAGATGATGCATTACTGGAAAGCATTACTGAAAAGCATTACTGGAAAGCATTTGAGGTTAGGAATAACAACTTTAACTCTGAATGTGTATGTTCAAAGTCTCATTCATTTAGCCCAGAAGAACATAATCAATATCATTACTTACCTTTTTAGGTTGGTAACAGAGTTGAAAATCTGTGATGACCAAGTGGATTTAATAACTTATTTTAACTCACAACTGTAGTAAAACTTCACTAAAACACACAGCTTCTCTACACAGTCACCAAAATGTTTGTGGTATCTAGTCTGAAAAATACGTATTTAGCCATTAAATTATATTGTTTAAAAAGTCAAGATAATATGTGCAGCCATCTTCCACTAGTAGATGCACCAGACACAATGGAAGACCGCTAGAATGACAAAAGGCGGGAAGCGTGGGAGTGGATAGTAAAGGCAGAGCAAAGTAAACACTTCGCTCGTGTCCAACTTGACGGACATGCCCGTAATTCGCCCGGACCACTAAAAACAGTATGCAGATATTATAGTCGTAACGCTCTGCTTGGCAGATTATTTTGTTAAACGCCCAGGAAGAGTTAAGTGATGAGCTATTGTTTGCAGCTAGACTTTAAGCAAAGAATGAATTTTTATTTAAACCTCCGATTGATGACTATCGTATGGTGCGATATATTGGGTCAAGGTGATGGTAACACACTCTGCGATAAATTCATTTTTTATAAATAATGTGTAAATGGCACTAGCGATTATCACATATTTTATATAATTTTGAAGAGAAATTGTCAGGGTTTCAATAGATATAATTGGATTTCCTGCTTTATGAGCGATGATATTATTATAAATAGTTTATACGTGACATTATTTTAATCCTAAACTAAAGTTAGAACATTTAGTATATTTTGGAATTTTTATAAACTTAATGGAATCAAACAGGGTTTTGTATATTTTTTTTATTTTTTTGACGTAAGTTTTTTTTTCAATGCATTTATTTTGTAATAGTATTCAATTCAAAGTTAGTAAGTTGAAAACTATTTCAAACCTGGATTTTTAAAATAACAATTATGTATTATTAAGGGACACTCACAAAAGAGGAACTAGTAAATAGCCCATGATATCAGTTGGCTGGATTTTCCTCACTATGATTTGAGTAGCACTATATAAGATTTATCATTATTGTACATATTTAGGGCTGATAAATAAACCATTGATCATATAAATATTATCATGTTCTATTGCTTTCGAATGAATCAGTTGTGGATGACTAGCTCTACACCCTATCAAAGTAACTCCGCTATGCCGGTCCCAAGCCCGGGGCACCATCAGATCCATAACTGATGGTGAAGGAGGAGGGTACCTTCCCTAACTACACTAGCCAGTCCCAAAGTGAAGTGTTTACTTTTACTTTCCAATTATACCAGTCAGTCCCAGGCTGAGTGTTGCTGCACCTTCTCAATTGCACCAAACAGTGCCAGTCTTGGGTGTTATCTGCTCCTTCTCAATGAAAACAACTAGTTTCAAAACTAAAATTTTTCTTGCTCATCCTCAATGACGCCAGCGAGTCCCAGGCTGGAGTGTTTGCTGTTTCTTCCCAATTTCACCAGTCAGCCCTTGACGGAAGTGTATGCTGCTCTTTCCTAATTACTCCCATTATTTGGGTGTTAGCTGCTCCTAATTACTTACTAATTACACCAGCCAGTTTTTGGTGGAGGTATACGCTGCTCCTTCCCAACCACACCAGTCAGTTCAAGGCTGGAGTGTATACTGCTTCTTCCCAATTACTCTTGCTTAGGTGAAAGCTGCTTCTTCATAATTACACCAGCCAGACCCAGGATGAAGTATATGCTGCTTCTTCTTAAATATACCAGCTAGACCCAGGCTGAAGTATATGCTGCTCCTTCCTAACTATACCAGTCAGACACAGGCTGAGGTGTATGCTGCTCCTTCCTAACTACAACAGCCAGACACAGGCTGAGGTGTATACTGCTCCTTCCCAACTATACCAGCCAAACACATGCTGAAGTATATGCTGCTCCTTCCTAACTACAACAGCCAAACACATGCTGAAGTATATGCTGCTCCTTCCCAACTATACCAGCTAGACCCAGGCTGAAGTATATGCTGCTCCTTCCTAACTATACCAGCCAGACACATGCTGAAGTATATGCTGCTCCTTCCTAACTATACCAGTCAGACACAGGCTGAGGTGTATACTGCTCCTTTCTAACTACAACAGCCAGACACAGGCTGAGGTGTATACTGCTCCTTCCCAACTATACCAGCCAAACACATGCTGAAGTATATGCTGCTCCTTCCTAACTATACCAGCCAAACACATGCTGAAGTATATGCTGCTCCTTCCTAACTATACCAGTCAGACACAGGCTGAGGTGTATGCTGCTCCTTCCTAACTACAACAGCCAGACACAGGCTGAGGTGTATACTGCTCCTTCCCAACTACAACAGCCAGACACATGCTGAAGTATATGCTGCTCCTTCCCAACTATACCAGCTAGACCCAGGCTGAAGTATATGCTGCTCCTTCCCAACTATACCAGCCAAACACATGCTGAAGTATATGCTGCTCCTTCCTAACTATACCAGTCAGACACAGGCTGAGGTGTATACTGCTCCTTCATAACTACAACAGCCAGACACAGGCTGAGGTGTATACTGCTCTTTCCCAACTATACCAGCCAAACACATGCTGAAGTATATGCTGCTCCTTCCTAACTATACCAGCCAGACACATGCTGAAGTATATGCTGCTCCTTCCCAACTATACCAGCCAAACACATGCTGAAGTATATACTGCTCCTTCCTAACTATACCAGCCAGACACATGCTGAAGTATATGCTGCTCCTTCCTAACTATACCAGTCAGACACAGGCTGAGGTGTATACTGCTCCTTCCTAACTACAACAGCCAGACACAGGCTGAGGTGTATACTGCTCCTTCCCAACTATACCAGCTAAACACATGCTGAAGTATATGCTGCTCCTTCCTAACTATACCAGCCAAACACATGCTGAAGTATATACTGCTCCTTCCCAACTATACCAGCCAAACACATGCTGAAGTATATACTGCTCCTTCCTAACTATACCAGCCAGACACATGCTGAAGTATATGCTGCTCCTTCCTAACTACAACAGCCAGACACAGGCTGAGGTGTATACTGCTCCTTCCCAACTATACCAGCCAAACACAGGCTGAAGTGTATACTGCTCCTTCCTAACTATACCAGCCAGACACAGGCTGAGGTGTATACTGCTCCTTCCCAACTATACCAGCCAGACACAGGCTGAGGTGTATACTGCTCCTTCCCAACTATACCAGCCAAACACATGCTGAAGTATATACTGCTCCTTCCTAACTATACCAGCCAGACACATGCTGAAGTATATGCTGCTCCTTCCTAACTACAACAGCCAGACACAGGCTGAGGTGTATACTGCTCCTTCCTAACTACAACAGTCAGACACAGGCTGAGGTGTATACTGCTCCTTCCTAACTATACCAGCTAGACCCAGGCTGAAGTATATGCTGCTCCTTCCCAACTATACCAGCTAGACCCAGGCTAAAGTATATGCTGCTCCTTCCTAACTATACCAGTCAGACACAGGCTGAGGTGTATACTGCTCCTTCCTAACTACAACAGCCAGACACAGGCTGAGGTGTATACTGCTCCTTCCCAACTATACCAGCCAAACACAGGCTGAAGTGTATGCTGCTCCTTCTTAACTACAACAGCCAGACACAGGCTGAGGTGTATACTGCTCCTTCCCAACTATACCAGCCAAACACATGCTGAAGTATATGCTGCTCCTTCCCAACTATACCAGCCAAACACATGCTGAAGTATATGCTGCTCCTTCCTAACTACAACAGCCAAACACATGCTGAAGTATATGCTGCTCCTTCCCAACTATACCAGCTAGACCCAGGCTGAAGTATATGCTGCTCCTTCCTAACTACAACAGCCAGACACAGGCTGAAGTATATGCTGCTCCTTCCTAACTATACCAGTCAGACACAGGCTGAGGTGTATACTGCTCCTTCCTAACTACAACAGCCAGACACAGGCTGAGGTGTATACTGCTCCTTCCTAACTACAACAGCCAGACACAGGCTGAGGTGTATACTGCTCCTTCCCAACTGTACCAGCCCGACACAGGCTGAGGTGTATGCTGCTCCTTCCCAACTATACCAGTCAGACACAGGCTGAAGTATATGCTGCTCCTTCCTAACTACAACAGCCAGACACAGGCTGAGGTGTATACTGCTCCTTCCTAACTACAACAGCCAGACACAGGCTGAGGTGTATACTGCTCCTTCCCAACTATACCAGTCAGACACAGGCTGAAGTATATGCTGCTCCTTCCTAACTACAACAGCCAGACACAGGCTGAGGTGTATACTGCTCCTTCCCAACTATACCAGCCAAACACAGGCTGAAGTGTATGCTGCTCCTTCCTAACTACAACAGCCAGACACAGGCTGAGGTGGATACTGCTCCTTCCCAACTATACCAGCCAAACACAGGCTGAAGTATATGCTGCTCCTTCCCAACTATACCAGCTAGACCCAGGCTGAAGTATATGCTGCTCCTTCCTAACTACAACAGCCAGACACAGGCTGAGGTGTATACTGCTCCTTCCCAACTATACCAGCCAAACACAGGCTGAAGTGAATGCTGCTCCTTCCTAACTACAACAGCCAGACAGGCTGAATTGTATGATTCTCCTTCTCAACAACAGCCAGACCCAGGCTGAAGTGTATGCTGCTCCTTCTCAACGCTGCTTCTTCCTTTTTACACCAGCCAGACCAAGGCTGGGATGCATGCTGCTCCTTCCCATGTACACCAGCCAGTCTTAGGGTGGAGTAAACTTGGATATTTTTCCCATTCCTAAACCTCTACTAAATTTATAAACCCCTCCTATTTATGATGCTTTCTTTTTCAATATCAACAATATCATTCTGGCATTCTTAAAAAACTGAACCGTCTTGTATTAGCATCCTTTAAATCTTTAGGCCCCTTACCTATTTTAGTAATTATGCGTTAGTTTATTTCTCATATAAATTAAAAATGAGTGTAAAATATAAGTTTCTACTATTCTATATCAGTGCAAAATTACGGTTTTACTTTAGTCAGGCTGTTACAACATATTTTGGGCACTATTTATTGATCTGAATAATTAGTTATTCGTAGGCTAGAAATATTAAATTTCAATTATTATTGACATCACCATATGTGTTGATGTCTTATATTTCACTAGATATATATATTTATAAAAATAAAATGATGGGTTTTTGAAAGTATGAATATTTTTAACATTTAAATGTTAGTTGATATAACTTGTTTTGTGAAAACTAAAACATTTTTAGTTTATATTTACATTTTGAGTAATTCCGATCTCGAATGCCAAATTTTTTGGCTCGGGTCTGCGGTAACCTAAAGGCCTAAAGCCTAGTAGGATAGAGTTCGGTTGTGCGCCTTGGTACGTCACAACTGACTGCTAGGGGTCTGAATTAGCGTTGCTAATTGCGGCCTGGATAGCCTCTGTTAAAACACCAGGCCATGGTATTTCTTCGTAGAGGTTATGGATGACACCTAGTCCTGGTGGAACCAGTGGACCATAGTATCCGCCATGGTTTCCAAGCACTTGGCTTGGAAGTGGGGTAGAGGCGTTCTCCTCCTTTTGTTTGGATCATTCCTAACTGTGTCTGGATATGTTACAATGGTGCTGGAACAGCAAACTGTGATGTTGCTGTTATTTCGAGAAGTTGGTGTTCAACTTCACTTAGGTCTTGGTTGAACTTCTTTTTGAGGTTTGTGGCCCGGATCCAGTATAGCACAGTGGCATAATAACCATGTACTCTGGAAGGAGCGCTTTTGCAAAATAAGTCTCGGCCGCAGCGTAGTGTTGTACATAACAGGGGAGAATTCAATCAGCGCTAGGGCTGCTTGCTGGAAGGTGACTCGAGATTGAATCTCAGTCACAGGACATCCTTCTCCAAAGATGTAGTCAGCAGCGGGTGAACTTGTGGTGATTTTGATTTCACCACCTTTGTCCACAAGTGTGGGAGGGAAATCTTGGCTGGGAGGTCTTATCGCTGGAGCTCTACTGGCCTAGAATACGAGGCTTGCCGGTTGCTTTTTCAGCTGGTTGGTTTGCCTAGGGAGCATCATCTTTAAATTTTTAACTTTAAAAACGTTAATAATGCAAAAACGGGTGGGTCTTGGTCATGAACTTCACTCTCTTGTAAAAACAATGGGAGACGAATCAATCTCAGGCTGAGAGGTATTTGCTGCTCCTTCCCAACATCAGCCAGGATTAGGCTGGGGTGTTTCCTGCTCCTCATTGTCACCAATCTGTCTCAGACTGAAGTGTTTCTACTCTTTCTCAGTTACCAGCCAGTCCCAGGTTGAGATGTTTGCTGCTCATTTCCAATTACACAATACAGTCCAAGATTGGGGTATACGCTGTTCCTTCCCAAATACACCAGTCAGTCCAAGCCTGGAGTGTATGCTGCTTCTTTCCCATTACTACTCCCGCTTGGGTGTAAGCTGCTTCTTCTTTTTTACACCAGCCAGACCAAGGCTGGGATGCATGCTGCTCCTTCCCATGTACACCAGCCAGTCTCAGAGTGGAGTAAACTTAGATATTTTCCCATTCCTAAACATCTATTAAATTTATTAATCCCACCCATGTTTGATGTTTTTTTTTCAAAAGCATTAATATCGTACTGACATTCTAAAGAAAACTGTACCATCTTGTCTCAGCATCCTTTAAATCTTTAGGCTTTTACCTATTTTAGTAATTATACGTTAGTTTATTTCTCATATTAATTAAACATGAGTGTAAAATATAAGTTTCTACTATTTTATATCAGTACAAAATTACGGTTTTACTTTAGTCAGGCTGTTACAACATATCTTGAGCACTATTTATTGATCTGAATAATTAGTTATTCGTACGCTAGAAATATTAAATTTCAATTATTATTGACATCACCAAATGTGTTGATGTCTTATATTTCACTAGATATATATATTTAGAAAAAATAAAATGATGGGTTTTTGAAAGTATGAATATTTTTAATATTATTGAACAGTTTTTAGCCGTGAATGATATGCTAATAGCTTACAACCCTGTTGGCATTACATTTCGATAATGGTAGGTGGTTTGTCATTGATATTCTTCATACAGTTAATTGCTTGAGCCCTGCCATTCCCAAACTGGGTTGAGAAGTAAAACACACTTCTTTTGTCCTTCAATACCCCTAACCATGACATTACTGTACAGTCCGACCTCCAGCAGAACAGAGGTGGAAAGAATGTAGAGGCATGTCTATGGGGTTGATTTCTTTGGCTGCGAGTAGCGTCCATGAGTGAAGTATTCTGAAAATATCACCTCCAATCACTTATATCTTGGGATTTTTAATAAAACTACTGGCAACCAACAATCTTATATTAGCAATCACTTTTTTGATCTTTTGCTGGGATATTTTCAAAAAATCATTAAAAATAGTACATGCTATATATTTGTATATTACTAAACGTATCAGTCTCAGGCTGAGAGGTATTTGCTGCTCCTTCCCAACATCAGCCAGGATAAGGCTGGGGTGTTTCCTGCTCCTCAGTGTCACCAATCTGTCTCAGACTGAAGTGTTTTTACTCTTTCTCAGTTACCAGCCAGTCCCAGGTTGGGATGTTTGCTGCTCATTTCCAATTACACAATACAGTCCAAGATTGGGGTATACGTTTCCTTCCCAAATACACCAGTCCAAGTCTGGAGTGTATTCTTTCCACTCCCGCACTGAAGTGTATGAGCTTCTTACCAATTACTCCCGCTTGGGTGTAAGCTGCTTCATCTTTTTTACACCAGCCAAACTAAGGCTGGGATGCATGCTGCTCCTTCCCATGTACTCCAGCCAGTCTCAGAGTGGAGTAAACTTATTTTTCCCATTCCTAAACATCTATTAAATTTGTAAATCCCACCCAATTATGATGCTTTTTTTCAATATCATACTGGCATTCTAAAGAAAACTGTACCATTTTGTATCAGCATCCTTTAAATCTTTAGGCCTTTTACCTATTTTAGTAATTATACGTTAGTTTATTTCTTATATTGATTAAACATGAGTGTAAAATATAAGTATCTACTATTTTATATCAGTACAAAATTACAGTTTTACTTTAGTCAGGCTGTTACAACATATTTTGGGCACTATTTATTGATCTGAATAATTAGTTATTCGTAGGCTAGAAATATTAAATTTCAATTATTATTGACATCACCATATGTGTTGATGTCTTATATTTCACTAGATATATATATTTATAAAAAATAAAATGATGGGTTTTTGAAAGTATGAATATTTTTAACATTTAAATGTTAGTTGATATAACTTGTTTTGTGAAAACTAAAACATTTTTAGTTTATATTTACATTTTGAGTAATTCCGATCTCGAATGCCAAATTTTTTGGCTCGGGTCTGCGGTAACCTAAAGGCCTAAAGCCTAGTAGGATAGAGTTTGGTTGTGCGCCTTGGTACGTCACAACTGACTGCTAGGGGCCTGAATTAGCGCTGCTAATTACGGGCTGGATAGCCTCTGTTAAAACACCAGGCCATGGTATTTCTTCGTAGAGGTTATGGATGGCGGCGTTGACACCTAGTCCTGGTGGAACCGGTGGACCATAGTATCCGCAATGGTTTCCAAGCACTTGGCTTGGAAGTGGGGTAGAGGCGTTCTCCTCCTTTTGTTTGGATCATTCCTAACTGTGTCTGGATATGTTACAATGGTGCTGGAACAGCAAACTGTGATGTTGCTGTCATTTCGAGAAGTTGGTGTTCAACTTCACTTAGGTCTTGGTTGAACTTCTTTTTGAGGTTTGTGGCCCGGATCCAGTATAGCACAGTGGCATAATAACCATATACTCTGGAAGGAGCGCTGTTGCAAAATAAGTCTCGGCCGCAGCGTAGTGTTGTACATAACAGGGGAGAATTCAATCAGCGCTAGGGCTGCTTGCTGGAAGGTGACTCGAGATTGAATCTCAGTCACAGGACATCCTTCTCCAAAGATGTAGTCAGCAGCGGGTGAACTTGTGGTGATTTTGATTTCACCACCTTTGTCCACAAGTGTGGGAGGGAAATCTTGGCTGGGAGGTCTTATCGCTGGAGCTCTACTGGCCTAGAATACGAGGCTTGCCGGTTGCTTTTTCAGCTGGTTGGTTTGCCTAGGGAGCATCATCTTTAAATTTTTAACTTTAAAAACGTTAATAATGCAAAAACGGGTGGGTCTTGGTCATGAACTTCACTCTCTTGTAAAAACAATGGGAGATGAATCAGTCTCAGGCTGAGAGGTATTTGCTGCTCCTTCCCAACATCAGCCAGGATTAGGCTGGGGTGTTTCCTGCTCCTCATTGTCACCAATCTGTCTCAGACAGAAGTGTTTTTACTCTTTCTCAGTTACCAGCCAGTCCCAGGTTGAGATGTTTGCTGCTCATTTCCAATTACACAATACAGTCCAAGATTGGGGTATACGCTGTTCCTTCCCAAATACACCAGTCAGTCCAAGCCTGGAGTGTATGCTGCTTCTTTCCCATTACTACTCCCGCTTGGGTGTAAGCCGCTTCTTTCCCATTACTACTCCCGCTTGGGTGTAAGCTGCTTCTTCTTTTTTACACCAGCCAGACCAAGGCTGGGATGCATGCTGCTCCTTCCCATGTACACCAGCCAGTCTCAGAGTGGAGTAAACTTAGATATTTTCCCATTCCTAAACATCTATTAAATTTATAAATCCCACCCATTTATGATGCTTTTTTTCAATATCAACAATATCGTTCTGGCATTCTAAAGAAAACTGTACCATCTTGATTTATACATTACATATTATACATGATTTTGTTTTATTTAAAACATCTATAAATTATTTCTTATGAAACCATTGACTATAAATAGTAATAAGTTGTTATCAAAGCAAATAGTATCATTGAAAAACTATAAATAAAAACATATTTTAATTTATTCAGGGTTTAAATACAAATATATGTTTAAAACCTATTTTTCCTTTAAAAACCCTAGTCTGGTGGGGTGTACAGGCGATCAAAAACTCAGCTGTTAAACTATTTCATTGTTAAAAACTACTTACATACAAGTATTTGTGGTATTGCTCTCTTGATGCACTTTTCTTTGTTGACATATTCTTCTATAAAATATAAAAAATATATTAAAAACAAATAAATATATGTATTAATATTACTATTATCATTATATAAAATTATTACTAAATAAATAAATCTCAAGTTATAAATGTTAATGTTACATGGCGTATATAGGGTTAAACATATAATATAAAATACAATTCAGTTGCCTTTTTAGGAAATCTCCTGATCAAGGTATCTACCTCTTCTTGAGTTAGGTGAATATCGTTGTTTGATTTGTCTGGAAAAGGTTGTGATTACTTTGTATATAAATTTAAAATTTTTTAGTAATAGGATTTATAAAACTAATTAAACATTCAAATATAAATATGTACTACACATATGCATATAAATCATCTAATCATCCACAAATTTCCATCATCGTGTATAAATTCAATTTATTGCAAATATTATTTCAAATATATAAATAAACTTTTTTATTTCATTATTGAACAAATAGTTTTACAGTTTTTAAAGTTACTTATAAACATATATACTAATATTATGATTTGTTATTTTAAAAACGATTTAATATAATTATAAATATATATTAAAAATCAACCAATATGTTTTTAAATTTTAATAAATTACATTTTAAAATGAACAAATTGCAACAATCATTGAAATAATTATATGATTATATTATTTTGTATTAAAAAAGTTAATTAAAATGAATAAGTTTGTTACAAAGTACATTTATTCAAATTTAAGGTCTATGGTGATAGGATGTATAGAATCTCCTGTACATATAGTGGCAAGAAATTGTTAATTGAATCAATTGAACAAAATGTAAAATTTATGATGTACATTATAATCAATAAATAATTGAATTGAATATTACATAACGTGAAGCAGGTTTATATTAATTAGATTATATTACACTAATTGTAAATATAAAAGAAAATCAAATAAGGAAAGTTAAAAGTAGATTTTTCTATGTAAATTTTAATTGTTACTAAAATATTACTTTAATTATTATTTATGAAATTATGAATGAAAAATTGAAATACAAATATAAATTATATAGGACTAGGTTACTAATAATTAATAATAAACATACTGTCTATTTATTTTTAAATATAAAGATACTAATAAACATTATAAAATAATCATTAAAAATAAAGTTGTTTATTTCAATTTATTTGAATTGGAATAATATTTCATTCAAAATTTGTATATATAAATAATAAATATATAGTTTACTGTCATTTATTGTTATATTGAAAATATAATTATATAGTAGTCTGATTTTTAATGAAAACTAATATATTTATTATAATTTTATTTTTATTTTGAAACAATAATATAGTAACATGTAATAAATTTAATACAATCATAATTAACTATATCTTACATTTTTATATTTAAGAAAAATATTAAAAAAAATATTCGTATGCAAAAAAATGTATTATTAATTTTCTAAACAGTTTATTTAATTTCATTTATATAATTTGTTTAATCATAATTATACAATTCATAAATTGGTACGACCAAAATTCAAATAAGTTTTATTTCATATTGCTTAGAATTTTTTTTATTAATCAATTAAAAAATGTTATATTTTTTGAGAATTAAATAAAAAATTAATAATATTAATTTATTATTTTACAATCGTTATTAATTTAGAAAATTATTTATTAATATAAATTAGACTAATAATAAAATATAAAAAAAAATTAGATATTAATACTTACGAAAGTAATACGCCACCAATGTGTGCGGTACAACTACGTTTTTAGAGAGCAGTCTGTGAAGACCCTCTTCATAAAGTCTCCATTGTGGACATTCCCTTTCCCTTATTGCCGTAGCGTTCATGAGGTCCATCTGTTTGATTACATTATCAATGAATTAAACTTATAAAATAATAATATTTTAAACTAAATTCTTTAAAAAATATTATTAATATTTCTATTTATTATTGGTAACTATGTTGTTTAATATCATTAATTATTATTTATATAAGTATTTATATAAGAAATAAAAAAATACTATAAAATATGAAAATTATTAATAATTTATAATACAACATTCTATTTTATATATGAGCCGCTGAGAGGAAAAGAGGTGTAAGTCAGTGCTACTTAGTTTTGAGATAATTAGAGGTTTATTAGAATGGTAACTGCAAATCACAGGTATTAAAAATAATAATTTTTTGTCCATATCAAGGCTATTTAAGGTTTAATAAAACTAAACACCTTTGAATGAATATGGAATTAATAGAACAAAATACTTGAGAAACACACTTTATTTTACTTCACATTCACTTTACTCAGCGTCAGATTCCGATTCTGACTGTCTGTCAATAATAGGTGTCTCATCTACTGCACCTGGTTCGCTTGAGTCATCGATCAAACCAAGAACACATGTTTGACTGGCGGGATTTAGGGTAACAAGTCAATCATGTCTCTTTTCTTCGCTGCAGTCACTGGTCGCTGCCCAGGATACAAGAGCTCTAACGGGATAAGACCAAGGTGGTCCTTCCTTTCCTTGCAAGAGTAACGTCAATAGCAAAGAACTCAATGTCGTCATTCAGAGTTTCCTTGTAGAAGATTTTGTATGGTTCTTCTTTCCAGTATCGAAGCCATTGTATCTTGTGCCAAGATACTGGATGACCCAGAGTGTTTTTTCTTCTTCTTGAGATTGCTTTTTCCAGCTTTTCCGTACAATAAATGTCCTCTCTCCCCATAACTTTAAGTACATAGGGCTTCTTTCGTTTTGATTTTATGATTGCATCATACCAATCTTGGGGCACGTTCATTATTCTCCCTTTTGAATACATCTCGATCACTCCAAAATCCGCATGATTGGGTAAAAAAGAATGTCCACTAGTCATGAACTTTTGATCAATTACCTTAACACTTCTCCCTTCCTCTTGAAGAAACTTCATGCACATCAATGCCACTTTTATGTTATGGTTTTGTCCTCCGCAACTATCACTGAACATAATTACATGGTCGATATTTTCTTGTACTTTGTTACGAAGGTGCTCAACCAAACAAGATGCAATTTCTTGTGATCCACGGGAGGCTACCGTTTCGTCCCAAGCATACATATACGCTGAGTCACTGGACAACTCGTGACATCCAACTTTATAAACGTACATGTTTCGCTTATAGTATGCAACAGAGCACGTTAGAGTAGGGAATGTAAGAGCTTTTTGAAGATCAAAAGTTAAAGCATACACCTTTGAGGCATCTTTTTTGCTGTCTTCTTTAGCTTGATTAAATTTTTCTCTTGCAAGTTCCGCCTTACGTAAATGCAACTCCTTACTAGTTTCAAGCTCTCGTTTTTTTGTGGGTCCTCACAACCTGCAATTTTCATTTTGAAAGCGTCACATTTTGCGCAAGTGTCTTTATGAGGTGCATGAAAGTGTAGATTGTATTCATGATTAAAAATATAACGATACTTTGATTCAGAAACAGGAACTACGTTGATGTTGTCACAGTGTTCTTTTTATAGATTAAACAATGACCTAATATTTAAGAACTCTGACAGGTACTTTCTGTCAGGGTTGTGATCTCTTGTGTAGTGTGACTGGTATGCTGGAAAGCTTTCAATATGATTTCTTACTATTTGTAACCGTGCATCATCAATTTTGGTTGCTGCCGGCTGCATTCCTCTCTTATCACTTCCAGGTTCACAACCATCTCGTACTTTCTTCAAAGCTCTGAAACATCTTCCGTCAGAAACATGAAAAGTCTTTAAGAAATATTGTTTGCACACCTTAAGATTTTTATCTGGTAACTGCAAGTGATAACATATAGTAGAGCTTTTCAAACCTCTACTTCCGTCTCTTACTCGGTGTGATTTTGGTGCACATTGCTTAGCCCACAAATGTATGCATTTTGGATTTGAAAACTTACCATACTATAAAAGAGATCAAATAGTTTCTTTCTCTGTTCTTCAGTAATATTGTCACTGCACTTCATTTTGCAGCTACACGGTGGATTAGGGAATACTTTCTCAGCAACACGTTTACCCTTACCAGTTACGTAGGCCTTACCACTATTCCGTTTACTTTTACGTTGTTCTTTTTTGTTTGGATTCCGTTTCCTTTTTCGTGTTCTCACAACCAAAGGTCCTCTATTCCCATCGTCATTCATTTCATCTAAGTCTTCATTAATCAATTCTTCGACATTTGCTGCCTCAAATCCATTACCTGTAATCAAACACAATTTTTAACTAGGCCTATGTGCCAGTTGAATATTGGAAACATTGTAATACATTTTTATTAGTTTACAGCTAGGAAATCAAAGAGAATATTGTAATAATGTAATCCAATCGTACAGCCAGCAGTTGAATGTAAAAATCCTGAAGGGATCGTTTGATTGGTTTGAGCCTAGCCTAGGCCTTGATGTGTGTTCATTAAAAATATGTAAAAATATGAATGTTTTCCCTTCTAATATAAATTGGGAAACTAACCAAACTTAATGTAACATACACAATAAATTGTATATTATATGCTTGCAATTAGCAATAAAGACAAAAAGAACCATAAACACAATTTTAGGTTATGTCTACTCTTACTTGATTCGTCTGTTGGAATATATTCAGATCCAGAATCCTGAAGGATTGAGGGTGTAGACAAACTAGAATCACTCATGCCCATCTTAGATGCTGCGAAATTGGGTTTACTATGGTTAGGATGTATTATTTAATAAGTATAAAGAGACCATGATCAACTGTCTACTCACATAACCATGCCTAGCTCTCATCCTCATGTAATAGTGAAGTAAGTCAAGCTGATCTCAGGGAAGAGTGAAGTAAGTCAGACTTACACCTCTTTTGTTTGCAATCATATCACCTGTTTCATTATTGACTTGTTTTCACTGCCTTCTAAATTGATGTTAACAGGTGTTTTTGACAACACATTCGCTGCGGCTGCCCCCACCGGTGGGGGCAGGGTCTGTATCCGAATCACGGTGCCCCCACCGGTGGGGGCGGAGTACTCTGTTTAATAGAAAGCCCAGACTGGCCCAGCCATTCGTTGTATTTGTTTTGTTCCACCTCGCTTCGTTGCCTAGTAACCTAACCTTGAGTAACCTACAGTTGAGCATGTAATTGTTATGTGGGGATATAAAGTGGCAATTCCTAGTAAAATGCGTAATTATGTACTAAATGAGTAACATGCAAGTCATATGGGAATTGTAAAAATGAAATCAGTTAGAAGTTATTTAGGGTTTCCAAACATTGATGAAAGTATCGAAGCCCTTGCTAACAGTTGTTCATCTTGCCTCATGAACGTGTTAAACCTAACAGAAGCCAATTGCATATGTGGCATTATCCATCTAAGCCATGGGAACGATTACACGTAGATTACCTAGGCCCTTTTAAAGGTAAAATGTATTTAATCATTATAGACGCACATAAAAAATGGTTAGAAGCCTTTGAAGTTAACTCCACAAGCGCTAAATTAGCCATAGACAAGTTAAAAGAGCTGTTTGCTAGATTTAGGATCCCAGTCGCTTTGCATAGTAGTAATAGGCCCACCATTCACATCTTTAGAGTTCAAACAATTTATGCAGTCAAATGGTATAAGACATACATTCTCACCTACTTATCATCCTCAATCAAACGGACAAGCAGAGAATTCTGTCAAGTATGCAAAACGTAAATTAAGGTGTGCTTTCCAAGATAACGTTGATGTTAACATTGCGTTAAATAGAATTTTGTTTGATTATCGTAATTCTATTCATAGCACAACTAATGAATCTCCAGCTAAATTAATGTTTAATCGTCCATTAAGATCACGCCTTGATTTACTAAAAGCAAACTTAAACAGAACTGAACAAGTCAAACAACAGAAATCAAAAGAAAATTTTAGGGGTAGTAAAGTTAGATATTTGTACCCTAATCAACCTGTCCTTATACAAAAATTATAGATCTAAAGACAAGTGGATTGAAGGTAATGTTGTAAAACAATTAAGTAATGTCATGTATTCTGTTATGCTGAAGTCTGGTATTGTTTCGAATAGACATACAGATCAGTTGATAGGATTGAATAGTAATACTGTACACAATGATAACGTAGTCACTCCACCAGATATGCAAAGTTTTGACATAGAGTTAAGGAACCAGATTAGAATTCCTAACCATTCCCATAATACATCTACCAATGACGTCAACAGGTCAGTTAAAAAACCAGTCCCTACCACTCCACAACGTCACAACCCCCAGCGTCATACAACTCCTGAAAATGTATCTCATTCACCCCTATCAGCTATGTCCACACCTGTGCGATTTTCTATTCGACTTTCTTTTCAACTTACGTCTAGATTTGCCCCTTGACGCATGCTAGTAAAGCATGCATGTGAGGCGTGCGGCTTCAGTGTCCACACTTGTGCATTATTGCGTGCCACTTGCAGAACAGAGAAGTCAATGTGTAATAGTGTTTAAATAGTTCGTTTTAATTAATAAATTATGAATCTGGATGTTTATTGTTATCAAAAGTGCGTAAACGTAAAATAATTGCTCGTTCAGTATTGATGAAAGACTACTTCAAAACAAGAAACTTTTCAATATTGAGTAATTTGGAGCTAAATGAAAACTTATTGTTTAAAAACTTTACAAGAATGTCCAGAGATAGTTTCTATTGCCTGTTAGAAAAAGTAGAACCTAAAATAAAAAAACAAGATACATACTTCAGAGAAGCAATTCCTGCACAAATAAAGTTGGCAATTTGTCTTCGATTTTTAGCTACAGGCGATTCATACACCTCTCTGATGTACTTATTTAAAGTATCTAAGCAATTCATTTCATTGATGATACCTGAGGTACTGAAAGCAATTATATAAGTCCTTCAAGATTATGTCAAGGTAAGTTGTTTATTTTAATAATACAATTTAAACGCAATAAATGTAAAAATGACATCATAATAATAATTGCTTATTGATTAATGTTATGTGTGTCAAGGTTAAAAAACAAATACGGCTGCACTTCTCCCAGGACATCATCTAGCTGCGGTGTAGTTCCTTCAAAAGATTGTGGTCGAGTTGATTCATTTGTAGAGCTATAATTTGACTGTGGTGAGGGGCTAGTATTAGAATCTGCATTATCATTGATTTGGGAATTGATCCCCTGCATTTCTAAATCAAAAATAATATTTTGTATTTTTGTTGTATTTGTTCGTGTTGGTTACGAGGAGTTCATTTTCTAAGCTGGCTTGCGATCATATCACCAAATAAGGAGGAGTAATCTTTTTCAGTTAATGATTTAGCTGCTAACTCAAGGAATCCGTAAGCTTGTTTTCTTTTTTCTGGTCATCGTCTATTTTTCTTTTAAGGCGTCTGGAAGTCTGTGGAGATGGGAATGATTTAGGATTGAGAGACGAATTTGCGGTCTCTTCAGTCTGAGGTTCATCTATTTCTGGCAGTTGGTCATCAATCTAAAACAATAAAATTTATAATAATATTCACATGGGATATTCTAAAGTTTATCTGTGTTTTATATGTTTTTGGTATCAGTATGACTTAACAATTTATTCTTATTGATATTTTGTGTTACAGTACAACTTAAATACATTACATACAGTAACAACCATAACCTGTTATTTTTCACCTCCCTGCCAGTGAGGATCAATGGAAATTAGTAGCCCATAATTTCAAGGAGTTGTGGAACTATCCCCATTGTATGGGGATAGTTCCATGGGGCCCTGGATGGAAAACATGTCCAGATTCTACATCCGGCAAAAACAGTTGCAGAGTACTACAACTATAAAGGGACACATAGTATAGTGTTGATGGCAATATTTGATGCCCAGTACAAGTTTTTGTATGTTGATATTGGAAGCCAGGGCCGTATTTTTGACGGTGGTGTTTTCAGAAATACTTCATTTTATAAGAAAATGATAAATAATGACCTGGGATTACCAGAAGCTAAACCTTTGGAAGGTCGTAAGAGAGGAATGCAGCCGGCAGCAACCAAAATTGATGATGCACGGTTACAAATAGTAAGAAATCATATTGAAAGCTTTCCAGCATACTAGTCACACTACACAAGAGATCACAACCCTGACAGAAAGTACCTGTCAGAGTTCTTAAATATTAGGTCATTGTTTAATCTATAAAAAGAACACTGTGACAACATCAACGTAGTTCCTGTTTCTGAATCAAAGTATCGTTATATTTTTAATCATGAATACAATCTACACTTTCATGCACCTCATAAAGACACTTGCGCAAAATGTGACGCTTTCAAAATGAAAATTGCAGGTTGTGAGGACCCACAAAAAAAACGAGAGCTTGAAACTAGTAAGGAGTTGCATTTACGTAAGGCGGAACTTGCAAGAGAAAAATTTAATCAAGCTAAAGAAGACAGCAAAAAAGATGCCTCAAAGGTGTATGCTTTAACTTTTGATCTTCAAAAAGCTCTTACATTCCCTACTCTAACGTGCTCTGTTGCATACTAAAAAGTCTTTAAGAAATATTGTTTGCACACCTTAAGATTTTTATCTGGTAACTGCAAGTGATAACATATAGTAGAGCTTTTCAAACCTCTACTTCCGTCTCTTACTCGGTGTGATTTTGGTGCACATTGCTTAGCCCACAAATGTATGCATTTTGGATTTGAAAACTTCCCATACTATAAAAGTGATCAATTAGTTTCTTTCTCTGTTCTTCAGTATTATTGTCACTGCACTTCATTTTGCAGCTACACGGTGGATTAGGGAATACTTTCTCAGCAATACGTTTACCCTTACCAGTTACGTAGGCCTTACCACTATTCCGTTTACTTTTACGTTGTTCTTTTTTGTTTGGATTCCGTTTCCTTTTTCGTGTTCTCACAACCAAAGGCCCTCTATTCCCATCGTCATTCATTTCATCTAAGTCTTCATTAATCAATTCTTCGACATTTGCTGCCTCAAATCCATAACCTGTAATCAAACACAATTTTTAACTAGGCCTATGTGCCAGTTGAATATTGGAAACATTGTAATACATTTTTATTAGTTTACAGCTAGGAAATCAAAGAGAATATTGTAATAATGTAATCCAATCGTACAGCCAGCAGTTGAATGTAAAAATCCTGAAGGGATCGTTTGATTGGTTTGAGCCTAGCCTAGGCCTTGATGTGTGTTCATTAAAAATATGTAAAAATATGAATGTTTTCCCTTCTAATATAAATTGGGAAACTAACCAAACTTAATGTAACATACACAATAAATTGTATATTATATGCTTGCAATTAGCAATAAAGACAAAAAGAACCATAAACACAATTTTAGGTTATGTCTACTCTTACTTGATTCGTCTGTTGGAATATATTCAGATCCAGAATCCTGAAGGATTGAGGGTGTAGACAAACTAGAATCACTCATGCCCATCTTAGATGCTGCGAAATTGGGTTTACTATGGTTAGGATGTATTATTTAATAAGTATAAAGAGACCATGATCAACTGTCTACTCACATAACCATGCCTAGCTCTCATGTAATAGTGAAGTAAGTCAAGCTGATCTCAGGGAAGAGTGAAGTAAGTCAGACTTACACCACTTTTGTTTGCAATCATATCACCTGTTTCATTATTGACTTGTTTTCACTGCCTTCTAAATTGATGTTAACAGGTGTTTTTGACTTAACACATTCGCTGCGGCTGCCCCCACCGGTGGGGGCAGGGTCTGTATCCGAATCACGGCGCCCCCACCGGTGGGGGCGGAGTACTCTGTTTAATAGAAAGCCCAGACTGGCCCAGCCATTCGTTGTATTTGTTTTGTTCCACCTCGCTTCGTTGCCTAGTAACCTAACCTTGAGTAACCTACAGTTGAGCATGTAATTGTTATGTGGGGATATAAAGTGGCAATTCCTAGTAAAATGCGTAATTATGTACTAAATGAGTAACATGCAAGTCATATGGGAATTGTAAAAATGAAATCAGTTAGAAGTTATTTAGGGTTTCCAAACATTGATGAAAGTATCGAAGCCCTTGCTAACAGTTGTTCATCTTGCCTCATGAAACGTGTTAAACCTAACAGAAGCCAATTGCATATGTGGCATTATCCATCTAAGCCATGGGAACGATTACACGTAGATTACCTAGGCCCTTTTAAAGGTAAAATGTATTTAATCATTATAGACGCACATAAAAAATGGTTAGAAGCCTTTGAAGTTAACTCCACAAGCGCTAAATTAGCCATAGACAAGTTAAAAGAGCTGTTTGCTAGATTTAGGATCCCAGTCGCTTTGCATAGTAGTAATAGCCCACCATTCACATCTTTAGAGTTCAAACAATTTATGCAGTCAAATGGTATAAGACATACATTCTCACCTACTTATCATCCTCAATCAAACGGACAAGCAGAGAATTCTGTCAAGTATGCAAAACGTAAATTAAGGTGTGCTTTCCAAGATAACGTTGATGTTAACATTGCGTTAAATAGAATTTTGTTTGATTACCGTAATTCTATTCATAGCACAACTAATGAATCTCCAGCTAAATTAATGTTTAATCGTCCATTAAGATCACGCCTTGATTTACTAAAAGTAAACTTAAACAGAACTGAACAAGTCAAACAACAGAAATCAAAAGAAAATTTTAGGGGTAGTAAAGTTAGATATTTGTACCCTAATCAACCTGTCCTTATACAAAAATTATAGATCTAAAGACAAGTGGATTGAAGGTAATGTTGTAAAACAATTAAGTAATGTCATGTATTCTGTTATGCTGAAGTCTGGTATTGTTTGGAATAGACATACAGATCAGTTGATAGGATTGAATAGTAATACTCTACACAATGATAACGTAGTCACTCCACCAGATATGCAAAGTTTTGACATAGAGTTAAGGAACCAGATTAGAATTCCTAACCATTCCCATAATACATCTACCAATGACGTCAACAGGTCAGTTAAAAAACCAGTCCCTACCACTCCACAACGTCACAACCCCCAGCGTCATACAACTCCTGAAAATGTATCTCATTCACCCCTATCAGCTATGTCCACACCTGTGCGATTTTCTATTCGACTTTCTTTTCAACTTACGTCTAGATTTGCCCCTTGACGCATGCTAGTAAAGCATGCATGTGAGGCGTGCGGCTTCAGTGTCCACACTTGTGCATTATTGCGTGCCACTTGCAGAACAGAGAAGTCAATGTGTAATAGTGTTTAAATAGTTCGTTTTAATTAATAAATTATGAATCTGGATGTTTATTGTTATCAAAAGTGCGTAAACGTAAAATAATTGCTCGTTCAGTATTGATGAAAGACTACTTCAAAACAAGAAACTTTTCAATATTGAGTAATTTGGAGCTAAATGAAAACTTATTGTTTAAAAACTTTACAAGAATGTCCAGAGATAGTTTCTATTGCCTGTTAGAAAAAGTAGAACCTAAAATAAAAAAACAAGATATACTTCAGAGAAGCAATTCCTGCACAAATAAAGTTGGCAATTTGTCTTCGATTTTTAGCTACAGGCGATTCATACACCTCTCTGATGTACTTATTTAAAGTATCTAAGCAATTCATTTCATTGATGATACCTGAGGTACTGAAAGCAATTATATAAGTCCTTCAAGATTATGTCAAGGTAAGTTGTTTATTTTAATAATACAATTTAAACGCAATAAATGTAAAAATGACATCATAATAATAATTGCTTATTGATTAATGTTATGTGTGTCAAGGTTAAAAAACAAATACGGCTGCACTTCTCCCAGGACATCATCTAGCTGCGGTGTAGTTCCTTCAAAAGATTGTGGTCGAGTTGATTCATTTGTAGAGCTATAATTTGACTGTGGTGAGGGGCTAGTATTAGAATCTGCATTATCATTGATTTGGGAATTGATCCCCTGCATTTCTAAATCAAAAATAATATTTTGTATTTTTGTTGTATTTGTTCGTGTTGGTTACGAGGAGTTCATTTTCTAAGCTGGCTTGCGATCATATCACCAAATAAGGAGGAGTAATCTTTTTCAGTTAATGATTTAGCTGCTAACTCAAGGAATCCGTAAGCTTGTTTTCTTTTTTCTGGTCATCGTCTATTTTTCTTTTAAGGCGTCTGGAAGTCTGTGGAGATGGGAATGATTTAGGATTGAGAGACGAATTTGCGGTCTCTTCAGTCTGAGGTTCATCTATTTCTGGCAGTTGGTCATCAATCTAAAACAATAAAATTTATAATAATATTCACATGGGATATTCTAAAGTTTATCTGTGTTTTATATGTTTTTGGTATCAGTATGACTTAACAATTTATTCTTATTGATATTTTGTGTTACAGTACAACTTAAATACATTACATACAGTAACAACCATAACCTGTTATTTTTCACCTCCCTGCCAGTGAGGATCAATGGAAATTAGTAGCCCATAATTTCAAGGAGTTGTGGAACTATCCCCATTGTATTGGGGCCCTGGATGGAAAACATGTCCAGATTCTACATCCGGCAAAAACAGTTGCAGAGTACTACAACTATAAAGGGACACATAGTATAGTGTTGATGGCAATATTTGATGCCCAGTACAAGTTTTTGTATGTTGATATTGGAAGCCAGGGCCGTATTTTTGACGGTGGTGTTTTCAGAAATACTTCATTTTATAAGAAAATGATAAATAATGACCTGGGATTACCAGAAGCTAAACCTTTGGAAGGTCGTAATCTTTATGTGCCTTATGTGTTATTAGCAGATGATGCCTTTCCATTAACTGAAAACATTTCACTTGTAGTGAAGTGCAGCAGTTGTGAATTGCAGTGAAGGTACGGTCTTGCATAGCAGGTCCTGTTATGTGCCTTATCAGTGTTAGGTGTAGACGCCACGGAGAGCAGCCCGGCTGATAATAACATGTTACTATAATCTGGACTCTGACAAGAAACCTGTTGTATTTTGTTGCCTATACTGACCACACTACTCGTAAAAGTGGTCAGTCAATTCCGGGTTGTTTTCTTATTATAACTATGTATTGGTTATGATGAAATAAATTCATTTATTCACATAATGAAGAGACTTACATCGTGGTTCACCACGATTGTATAACTGGAGGCATTCTAGAGGACGTGTAGTTGTTGAGAATGCATTCGGAGTGATGGCTTCTGTGTTCAGGGTTTTCCGAAAACCCATAGAAGTGAAAGTTGAAAATACTGTTATAGATATAGTACTTGCCTGTGTTCATCTCCACAATTTATTGCATTCGTAAAACGATTATTTAAACAACTACACCCCTCCAGGGACTTTTGACCGTATTGATGACAACAGAATGATAATCATTCCAGGCACATGGAGACAGCAAACTAATGGAGACACTGGACTAACAGAGCTCAGAAGACTCCCCAGAAACCCAACAAACACAGCAAAAAACATTAGGTCCGAATTTAAGGAATACTTCACGACAGATATTGGATCTATACAGGCCTAACTATAATTTGGTCACATTTTTACTTTAAAGTAATTATGGTGTACTTACCGAAATTATATCTTGAGTAATTTCTTTTACTCCTTCTGTCTCTGTAGTTAAGGTATCCTTTGTTTATCTAGGAGTAATGGAGTCACCAATAAATAGCAGATGCTTGTACGCAAACCAGGATGACTCATACTTTTCGTCAGCACCGGCACGACTTTTTACAGATGACATTTTGTGTTGCTCCCTTGAGAAATAGGATCTCAGGTTTTTAATTTTTGATTTTACATCCATGTTATACTTTTCTCCCAGTGCGCGGTATGCGTCGTTACGTTTGTTTTTATTACTATAAAACTTCGTCATTTATATCCCACAGCATAGTATAACCTCTGTAGTCATCGATAAAGTTTACAGTTTGTTTATCTGATGCCATCACTACGCACTTATAACTAGAAATAATAACTATGCACTTAAAACATTAACTAGAATTAATAATAAATACAGTACGCACTTATAACAGTCCTGAAATAACTACAGTATGGCCAGACTAGAAGGTATGACTAATAGCTAGTCGCAAGGAATGTAGCAAGTCGAACCAAAGTTTTGGACCCGCTTGCTTTGTAGCATGCGGCTCGGAAATGACGCGTTTTCCGGGAAAAGTAGCATGCTGCTTCACGTGCTTTACCGCATGCTCCAAGCGCATGTAAAGTCGCAAAGGCGTGGACATAGCTATTCACTTACACCTATCACGACTCCTATTTCTTCTACCATTGTTGATACTAGTAGAAGATACCCTTATAGAAATAGAAAGCCTGTCGAAAGACTTGTAAATATACTTTTTAGATTTAATTATGTTAATCATTATGTTTGTATCTTAAAATGTTTAATTTCTTGTCAGTTAAAATGTGCCAATTTGAAATGTGTAGTTCTCATTTATTATGTGATTAGTAGCCTATTTAATATTGTTTAAAATCATTAATTTAAAATTATGTTTGAATTTTTCAAAGAATTGGAAAGGAGGAATGTTATGTATCCACAATGTTACATTATGTTATCGCTAACTAACCATATTCATTATTAAATGTCTTTGATAAATAGTTTATACTCTATGTAGTATGTAGTGATGCCATACCATTAATAAAGCGACGCTATTGGCTGTCCTATCTCATGCCACTTCCCTCATCCGTACTTTCAACGTTCCCGCCTAGATTATATACACACAGCTAACCATGAACCGTAGCCAGTAGTAATGTTTAAACAAACAGTCTTTTCATTTCAGATCCCTCGACCTAATATAATTGTAGTGTAATAGCAAATATATTAAAACTATGTAAATATTGTTTTAAAAATGTAAATAAAGTACATATATTGTTGTAACCAGAAAGGGAACCATACACTACAGTAAACACATCTACATTTATACTGTATGACAGGTAGGTATGTAATTTTATTTATTTTATTTTTAAATTTAAAGAATAATTTTTATTTTATAATAAAACATTTTTTAATTTTTAAAAAAATAATTATTCAGTGTTATTACTTTAAGTTTTGCTATAATTGTAATAACAAATCTAAACTCTAATATGTTCTATTTATACTAATTATATAAAGAAATACATTTTCAGCATTTTGTGGTGAACTTGAGTTAAATATTAATTATTCTAAAATTAGGTCAATCTATTTGATAGTAGGCCTAGAGATGTTTTCAGATTTAACTTTCTCAGTATAACAATAAACTGATTTAATAGTTACAAACCATTGATTATGCGTACAACATAATTAAGTTAGGACAAAAGATTATAGTTAATTCAACGAAGAAATTTTAGATGCTATTATAATTAATAAGTAAAGTGAAGCTTTGATCACAATCACAGTGACAGACGTTTCAAGCGCATGCGGGAATAGAGGGAGCAAGCCGCTGTCTATTACAGTCAGACAGGTGTAACCTGGCACATGGACTCGAGGTAGAAATCGTGTACTCTCATGGCAGAAAACATCGTCCGGGGAAGACCGGGCCCCGACCCTTATTAACCGCGCTTGAGTGGACATTGGCCGTCCGTAATAAACAACTCACTGCATTGATACACTTGTTCAACGTAAATACTCCTTAGTATAAACACTGGAATCAATTGAATCAGCTTACCTGGATTGAGCGATATCGTGTAATGATTAATGATTTAAAATTTAACTGCAAACATACTCTTATAAAATTAAACTTCGGGTATAGTATTAATACCTTGTTTCCAATATGACATTACAGGGAACAATAATTTTAAAACTTATTCAAAGACAAACACATTTATTGCAACATTAACAAGGTTATTTCCATAAGAAGATTCAGTTAAAGAGCTACTAGAACAATTTTTGTCAAACATTTCGTCTCTGTGTTACAGTATAATTTGTAGGTATAATTCAATCATTTAGTTTGAAAGTTTGTATTACCTCTCCTACAAGAATAACAAAAAATAGTAAATCATGCATAGTATAAATTTTAAACGTAAAAAAGGATGTGTCAAAGTTTTTTATTTTAAACATTGCTAAATGATTTATTTATTGTGTATGCAATAAAAGGATTTGTATTTTTTGTAATTGCATAAATATACCTTTTTTTAGAAAAAGTCACATATTTTAAAGACTGTATCTCTCTATATAGGAAAATATATTAAAAATATACAAAATGACTTACAAATCTTTTATTTCTACTCACTGAACTCTTCAATTCCAGACATACAATCTTCACTGTCACTGTCTTCTTCACTTTCACTGTTCAGATTTATCACGAAAGATGCTTCCTCCGTCATTAGGTCGATGGCTACCTCTTTCTTAAAATATTCCTCTTCAATAGTTTTTACATGGTTACATTTGGGTATCCAATGTTCTGGTCCCATCGCAGAAAACTTTTCACCACATAACTACCGAACGTCTGCCATTTTAAATGTGGTATTATGGGTAGCTACATATTCTTTTACTTCCGCCCAAATCAGTTCAATTGGGGTTAGGTCGGGATGATATGGGGGCAAACGTAAAACATTATGACCTGCCTTGCTTAATTCTGCGTCCAGAATGTATTTCTTAAATTGGGCTTTGTGGTTCTGGATTAACTTATATAGCTGTGGCTTCAACATTGATCTGTCATATGGGATGTTTTTTTCTTCCAACCATTTAACCATTTTCTCTTTCTTGCTGCTTGATGTTGGCGCTTTATCCAGTTCTGAGCTATGATATTTAGCATTATCTATAACAAGGACTGTGTTAGGTTTCAGATTTGGAACTAATTGATTTTTAACCCACTGCATAAAATTTGTCGAGTTCATGTTGTCGTGATAGTCACCCGACTTAATCCCCGCTTTCTACATTGCCAGCGCATTTGGTACAAATCCCTCTTCACCCCTCGCATGAACAATAATGAGACGATCTCCTTTGGATATTGGCGTATGCAACCCGTTAACTGAACCATCTGCCCAGGTTTTACCAGATACATGGGAGGTGCAGACATACGACTCATCCATATAATAGGTCTCTTTTCTTCTCTGTATTTTTTTATGGCAAGCAAATAGGAGATTCGTTTTTCTCGAATATCGGAATTCTCTATTAATATTCTCCGATTATTCTGAATCCTTTTCCACCTAAAACATAAGTTTTTTAAAATCAATCTAACACTCTCTCGAACATTTGTAGTCTATTTTATTCTTAAGTTTTTCCTGCAAAATTTTAATGGTGGGCAGACGCTTTTCAGTTATGTAGAAGTCATAAACTGTTCTACGAACAACACTTTCGTCAAAACTGTCAATGCCTGTTACAGGTTTTTTCTAATTCGGGTTTTCTTTGGGGTTGAAAAATAGTTAGTTGTAGCTTCCTCCTCGTTAACAACATTCAGCTTATTCAATTCGGCATTTACTCAGGACACAGTCCTTACGGAAACACCAGTCGCTACAGCAGTCCGCTCACGCGCTAATTTCAGGGGAATTTCGATCTTGTCAATGTCACTCTCTTTTTTCATAAATGTGTAAACATTACTTACTATTTCTTTACTCTGGCTGCTTAACGCCTTTCCAGGAACCCCAACCTTACACTTTTTCTCCGACATTTCCACAACGATTCCAATTCGTAACACACACTCAATACGTACACAACACTTATCCAACGATGTGGACGGTCACAAGTTTAATCTTAAACTGATATATTTTGCAAATTCCAGAGTCGAAGCCATGACTCAGCGGCCGGAAAACAATAACCCTGGTCGTCAACCCCATGAGTCACGCGGCGGGGTTTGGCAGCCCAGAGAACGGCCCGGGCCAATGTTCTTAGAATAACAACACTTTTAAAACAATACATAGAGTATAAAACAATTACAAACATATGTTACTAGTTGTCTAACCTATATAGTGAACGAATGTATATAATAAAATTCAATTTAAACTATTAATGAAGTATTCTTAATAGTTTAAATTGAATACTACCCACCAACAGGGAACAGAAGGTATAGAAGGAAGGGTCCGAGGAAACTGAAACGTAACATAATGCGAGAAGACGACACTTTAAGACTTTTGCGCTATGAGCGAATCTGACTTGACTTATCGTATGGCCTGCACATGAGGTCAAAGTTGAGGGTTCTCCATGGGCTCATATTTACAGATTTTTCTCGGAATTTTCGAATTAAGATTATGTTGTACTAGGTCTAGCCTTGGTGACGGGTGCAATCAATTTATATAAAATATCTTCCATTAGGAGACCATATGTGTTTGACTCATTGTTGAAAAATGTTTCCTCTTAAGGTGTATTTTTTTATGTATGTATTTAAACTATGGGGTAATGCGCATCTAAGCTTCGAGGGAGAAATTTGTAACTTTAGTAGTGGCAATATGGCGGACCTACAAAGATGCGCACGAAGTACAAAATGGTACCAGTGATTTTTTTTGGCACAGTTTTGGGTTACCAATGTGTGTATAGTGTATAGGAACTATGATTTTTGGCAATTTCAGTCCGATAAAATTTCCAATATGGCGGCCAGAGGGCTTTGAATATTGACATTTTTCAGTTTCTTAGGTATAGAAAATATTTTTTCAGCTTAAATGTGTTTATTTAGGTGCTCAACTAGTGATTTACTACTAAATTCTGAATTTCAAGTCTCTTGATTATGCGCACTTTTCTAAGGCGCCATTTTGAAAAAGTGAAAAAATCTGCAGGTCAAAGTGTGTTATTTGGTAAACTTTTAATAACAGATTATGTTGCACGTAGTCAAAACTAGATGATCTGAAGAATTAAATTTTCCCCAAGTTCCTCCATCAGCTGACCATGTGTTTTTTTTTTCATTGTTGAAAAACTGTTCCTCTTTAGGTGTAATTTTTTTCACATAATATTGTATTCTGACCCATTTGTAGTATACTGATTGAGATTGATATTTGTAACAATAATAATTGTCAAAATGGCGGACCTACAAACTTGCGCACGAAATACAAAGTGGTATTATAATTCATTTTAACAAAATTTTTTTTATACGTCCATATGCAAGTAATTAAGTGACAATAATTTTTGGTCGTTACGGTCTCCTATGTTTTTCAATATGGCGTCCAGCCAACTTTAAAAAATGCTATATTTCTGTTTTACGTATATGGAAAAATTTTTTTTTTATAAAAGTGGTTCAGATAGATGCGCAGGTAGTAATTTATGATTAAATTTTGAATTTTGAGTCTGTTTATCACGAAACAATTTCTTTGCCGCCATTTTTAAAAATTGAAAAAATCTGCAGTACAAACTATATTATGTTTGAACAATTGACCGATTGATTTAGTTGCATAATGTCTAGACAACAAGATCCATGGGATAAAATTTCAATTTAATTGATCATTTAGCTGACCATGAGCATTAATTTATTGTTAAAAATTCCTTTGGCCATATTGTAAAAAGTTAAAAAAAGAGGCTAATTTTTTCGTTGAATTATGTTGTACCGCGTCTATTAAAAGTGTTCTTGACTGATAAATTTTACCTAGGTATCTCCATTAGCATGGCGTTTGCAATTTTTCGAATTTTTGATAAATCCATTTTCAAGTAGATAAAATGAAAAAGCTTATTTTACTGAACAAAAATCACTTATTATTTTTTTCCTATCTTCAATAATAAGGAAATTAGAGATATTTGAATTTTATAAAAATTTTAGAATAGTAGAAGAGTTTTACTGATTCTTGAACAAACATTTTTAACTTTTAGAACATTTTTCAAAAACCTTATAATTAATAGACGTATGAAGCTGAAATTCAACATAGTACTAGTCATTAACGTTATAATATGTTTTTGACACAACATGACCTGAAATGAATCATGTTAAGTTCTCTATAGGAGTTCAAATTTGGTAGTTTCCTTGGGCTTTAATAAGATGATTTTTTCTGGGTTTTCTGAATATATATTATAATGTACTAGGTCTCTACTAGGTGACCGATGCAGTCAAACTTTAACTAAGATCCTCTATTAGCATACCATACGTGTTTTACTCATTGTTGAAAATTTTTCCTCTTAAGGTGTATTTTTTAATAAATATAATTAAAGTATGAGTTAATACATGGTTAAGATTTGAGGGATAGATTTCTAACTTTAGTATTTATAAAACAGTTGATCAATAAATTTGCGCATGAAGTACAAAGTAGTATGATGGATTATTTTAACACCTTTTTGGGGTTACCAAGGTGTGTATCGTAATTAGTGACTATAAATTTTGATAATAATATTCCAATAAGATGTTAAATATGGCGGCCAGTCAATGTTGAAAAGTGACATTTCACAATTTCCTATATATATGAGTACTTTTTATGGATAAAAGAGCTACGTAAGAATTGATTTTTTCTAGAATGTGAATTTCCAGTATTTTTTAATATTGTGTTGATTTGGAAGTCATATGTTAAATATTTTGTTAAAGATTTATCGATCTTTTAATATTGGGTAGCATCGGTGATCTACTTGGGTAGCATCCGTGATCTCCCCCAGGTAGCAGCCGTGATCTACTTGGGTAGTAGCCGTGATTTACTTGGGTAGCAGCCGTGATCTACTTGGGTAGCAGCCGTGATCTACTTGGGTAGCAGCCGTGATCTACTTAAGGTAGCAGCCGTGATCAACTCAGGGTAGCAGCCGTGATCTACTCAAGGTAGCAGCCGTGATCGCCTCAGGGTAGCAGCCGTGATTGCCTCAGAGTAGCATCCGTGATCGCCTCAGGGTAGCAGCCGTGATCGCCTCAGGGTAGCAGCCGTGATCGCCTCAGGGTAGCAGCCGTGATAGCCTCAGGGTAGCATCCGTAATCTACTCAGGGTAGCAGCCGTGATCGCCTCAGGGTAGCAGCCGTGATCGCCTCAGGGTAGCAGCCGTGATCGCCTCAGGGTAGCATCCGTGATCGCCTCAAGGTAGCAGCCGTGATCGCTTCAGGGCATCAGCCGTGATCGCCTCAGGGTAGCTGCCGTGATCTACCCCGGGTAGCATCCGTGATCTACCCCGGGTAGCAGCCGTGATCTACCCCGGGTAGCAGCCGTGATCTACCCCGGGTAGCAGCCGTGATCTACCCCGGGTAGCAGCCGTGATCTACCCCGGGTAGCAGCCGTGATCTACCCCGGGTAGCAGCCGTGATCTACCCCGGGTAGCAGCCTTGATCTACTTGGGTAGCATCCGTGATCTACTTGGGTAGCAGCCGTGATCTACCTGAGTAGCAGCCGTGATCTACTTGGTTATCAGCCGTGATCTACCTGGGTAGCAGCTGTGATCTACTTGGGTAGCAGCCGTGATCTACCTGGGTAGCATCCGTGATCTACTTGAGTAGCAGCCGTGATCTACTTGGGTAGTATCCAATATATATAAAACGTACTAATATATAAATAGGAAATGGAGATATTTCAATTGGTAATGTTCACTGCCCACCATATTGAACTTCCACTAGAAATATTGTTGTTAAAAACTTTAGTTATTAATTACGTTACACACCTTGGTAACCCCAAAAATGTGCTAAAACAATCCACCATACTACTTTGTACTTTATGCGCAACTTTTTAGATCCACTGTTTGATAGATACTAAAGTTAGAAATCTATTTCTCAAACTTTAACTGTGCAATGGCTTAAAAATTAATTATATTTATAAAAAATAAACATTAAGGGGATAATTTGTCAGCAATGAGTCAAACACATATAGTATACTAATGGAGGCTCTTAGCTAAAGTCTGACTGCATCGATCACCTAGTAGAGACCTAATACATTATAATATATATTCAGAAAACCCAGAAAAAATCATCTTATTAAAGCCCAAGGAAACTGCCAAATTTGAACTCCTATAGAGGACTTAACGTGATTCATATCAAGTCATGTTGTGTCAAAAACATATTATAACGTTAATGACTAGTACTATGTTGAATTTCAGCTTCATACGTCTATTAATTATAAGGTTTTTGAAAAATGTTCTAAAAGTTAAAAATTTTTGTTCAAGAATCAGTAAAACTCTTCTACTATTCTAAAATTTTTATAAAATTCAAATATCTCTAATTTCCTTATTATTGAAGATAGGAAAAAAATAAAAAGTGATTTTTGTTCAGTAAAATAAGCTTTTTCATTTTATCTACTTGAAAATGGATTTATCAAAAATTCGAAAAATTGCAAACGCCATGCTAATGGAGATACCTAGGTAAAATTTATCAGTCAAGAACACTTATAATAGACGTCCTACAACATAATTCAACGAAAAAATTTATCAAGTTCTCATAATTTTTATCAAAATCATATGTATTTAAAAAATTTCAAAAAAATTCCCACAATTTTGTACAAATAAACATGTAAAGGGTCGAATAATGTTTTTTAAAATAGTCTAATATGTTTATTATTTAATTACATAAACAGTGAATTGTGTAAAATAAAAACTGTCAAAGTCATATGTAAAGGTAGAAATTACAGTTAAATTCCCAATTATATTATACATATAACCAACAAAATTTATTAATATGTATTTATAAAATAGTGTAATTGGCTCTCTATAAAATAAATTAATTAATAAATAATTATATTTTAAAAATTATAAATATTAAAAGTCAATATAAAAATTTCAGTTAAATTCCTACAATTATTAAACATGTAACAGCCAAAATAACACATTATTATTTAAAAATATATAATATTAAGTATAATACTTCATTATACATTCGATAAATATTGAAAAAAATAATTTTGAACATTGTATGTAAATATAAAAACTTACAATAAATTCCCACAGATATTATTCAATTAACCTAAAACATAGCAAAAAACTGTTTAAGGCATTTTGTAATTTTAAATACATAAATATCAATATTTTTTTATTAAATATACTTCATTTAGAGTTTAAATTGAATTTTATTATATAAATTCCTCCACTATATAGGTTAAACAACTAGTAACATATGTTTGTAATTGTTTTATACTCTATGTATTGTTTTAAAAGTGTGTCTTTCATATTTGGCACCAGTACAGATGATTTATTTTTAATTAAATATTTCTCAAAGAAGAAATAGCCATTTTAAAATAAGTGTTTGTGTGTGATCTCGCATGTAATGTAAGTAATCTTAAATTTTTATTATAATTAATGGTATTTATTCATACTTATAATGAAATCTTCATTTAATACTATTCCAAATGTGTTTAACTTGCTTTTAATAACATTATTATGTCATATTTACTGATATTTTTGATAATAAATACATTTGAAAATGACGTTTAACTGTATGATTTTCAATGTAGTAAATAATTTATATTAATTTAGATTGAACGTTAACAAAATGAATACTTTTGTTTACAATTATTTATTTATGACGTTTAATTGTAATCCGCCACTTTGCAACACATACGGATATTTAATGTTCATTTAATGTTTTTAAATTTCATGTTTTTGTGAAACAATATTGAAGCCATTTGTTGGTTAAATGTATACAACACAAGTGGGAATTGAAAGAAACCATATTAAAAAATGTTGTTATTTATAAATCGTTATTGTTTCATTTCGTTCGTTCTATACGATATACTGGGAATTTAAATGAAATATTTTTAATTACATATGATTTTGACAGTTCTTACTTTCTAATATGAGTTGAATATACGAGTAGTATTGACATTATTCGACTATTTATCAAAACAATATTGTCACGAGTATACTGTTATATGATTAATAATTGAGGGAATTTAATTGAAATTTTTTACTTACATATGATTTTGACCTTTCTAATTTTTCATAAATCATTGTTTACATAATTTTATATTATACTAATTACAAAATAGTATAAAACATCTTTGGCCCTTTTTATTTATATCTGTGGGAATTTTACTGAACGTTTTATATATAACATATGATTTTGACAGTTCTATTTTTACATCATTCGTTAAATACATAAATAACTATTGAACTTATTCGAATATTTCACAAAACAACATTTAACTTTTTCTGGTAATTATATATACGTAATAAACGTGGGAATTTAATTGTAATTTTCACATTGGCATTAGAATTTCAAAGTAGTAATTTTCCAAATTATGTTACATGTGTATTAACTATTGAAATTAATAGACTATTTTTTAAAACAATATTTTGTCATGTCTGTTGTGGTTTGTTTAATAATTGTGGGACTTTAATTGACAAATTTATAATAACATATGATATTGACAGTTCTAAAATACAATCATTTATAGATTATATTATTCAATAACGATGTTAGGCCATATTAAATCATTTCGTTTGTAATTTAATTAGTTATTTTGGGAATTTAAATATATATAGTTATATATTCTTACATTTAATTCTTGATTTGAAATCCAGTTTATTTATTGATTATAATATTATTTTTGGAAATTATTTAAATATAAGCGAAAATAATATTGTTGGGTGTTAATTTTTCTATATGAAATTCAAGTGGGAATTTAAAGGAAATTATTTTGTTTATTAATGATATTGAAAGTTTAAACATACAATTGTCTATTGAATGTACAATGCTATAATGGATTTATCAGAATATTATATAAAATCATATTATACAATGGTTGTGCCTAATTGTATATTTATCGTACGATTTTTATTGAAATTGTTATATTTACATACAAATTTAATTGTAATACTTTTTACACATATATTTTTTTAATCATAATAAATTAATATTACACTTACGAAACTTACTGTCTCATGTTCATTGGTTCTTGAATAATAATTGTAGGAGTTTAATCAACATTTTTATATTAACATACGGTAATGACTGTTCTAAAATACATTAATTATTTGATTGTACTATACTGTACTTGAGATATATGCTTACTATACTGAAATAAATACGTAAATAACGAAGAAAATGAGTTAAAATGGTTTAGTAAAATAGTAATGTAATCAAAAGATAAATTTACTTTGGAATTGTCAATATCATATGTGAATATAAAAATGTCAATTTAATTCCCACAGTTGTCATACACATAACCAACAACGTGATACAATTTTGCTTAATTAAATATTTTATGAACTTTATTTCATAATATTGTAATCAATCTTTAAGGAAAAATTATAACTTTAAATTTGATATGTAAACTTTATAATTTCAAATAAATTCCCACAATTATTAAATTTCTGTAATGACAATATTATACTGAATTGTTTTATAAAGTATTCTATATACCCACCTACCCATACATAATAATAATTGACCCACCCGCCCACCCATACACGTACAGTAGTAATAACCCACCCGCCTACCCATACACGTACAGTAGTATTGAACCACCCGCCCACCTAGAAACGTACATTTGTTTTTATAAAGCATTGTTTTATAAAGTATGTTTTATAAGATAGTAATATTGGAAAATTAAAAATATTAAAATCATATATTAAAATAAAAATTTCAATTAAATTCCCACATTTATGGTATTAGTTCCCACAAGCTGTTAAGGTATGAGCATTAAATGCTCACAAAATAAAAAAAAAATAATATTAATATATAGTTGTTAATATAAGTTGTATTTTAATTTATTATATGATAAAAACATTAAAACCTCACATAAAATAGTATTGTTATATTTAATTTAAAATGAAAATTATGTTTTTTTGTTATAAATATACAATCTATATGTATTAAAATTTATTAAAGAATTGTATTGTTATAGTTGATTTAAAATATATTATGTATTTTAATTGTAACTGTAATATATGAGCATTAAATAATTACAACAAAAGAGAAAAGTTTTGTTATTATCATAGTTTGATAATGTAGTTAATTACTTTAATTAGACGTTTTTTAAATTTATTTTTTTAAATCAACTTCATTAATAAGACAATAAAATAATGTATCATATTAAGTGTAATGATAATATATAAAATGTACATTAGAAAATGATGTGCTGGTTATAGAAAATAAATTTTTATTAAAACAATAATTTTTTAACAACTTTAATTGAAAAAAAAAAAAATTAACTATAAAATGAACAAAAACAATTTAACAATTAAAAAAGTAATTAAATTAAAAATCTATTAAAAAGTAAAAAACAACAATTTTAAAAACAATTAAAAAACAATTAACGAGTAAAAAATATAAAAAATATAAAACATTAAATAATAATATAATAAAATTAAAAAACTTTTCCTCTTCCTACACTGCAGTTTCTTTTTTCTCAATCTTGCTGTAAAAAATACATATATATATATATATTAGTAAACAATATAATACTATACGACAATTAATACGTAACTTTTTAATTCAAACATACTAAATTCTCGAAACACGTTATAAATATATTTTGAGAAATAAAAATATAGCCATTATTAATTATTTATGTAATTATTACCTTATATTTCCTTTTGTAGGAGGTTCTTGATTTCTGAAAAAAAATATTAAATATCATAAATAATTTCATATTATAATATATAAAAAATAAAAGGCTGTATCACTCTTCATTAATACATAATCCTGCTTGTAAGTATTAAATTGAAATTGTATAAAAACTTTATGTTACGATATTATAGTTGTTTAATATAATATTTTTACTTTTTAAATTTTTCGTAAATTTTGAAATTACTCTAATACATTGTTCCATATGGAATATAACTAATTGCTTTTGTTTGATTTAAAACATATATAAATTATTTTTTATGACACCATTGACCTTAAATAATGATAAGTTTTTATCAAAGCAAATAGTATATTTGAAAAACTATACTATTTGAAAAACTATATATGGTGGAGTGTACAGGCGATCAAAAACCCTACTGTTAAACTATTTCATTGTTAAAACCTACTTACATACATATGTTTATGTCTTTCTTCTTTTGTCTTTGGTGACATATTCATCTATAAAATATAAAAAATATATTAAAAACACATAAATATCATAAATAATTTTACATTAGTTTTATTAAAAAAATGTCAATTTAAGAATGGCTTACTAGTCTTGTATGATGTTGTATTATTTTATACAACAATTTTACCTGAACATTTTCACATTCATAATAATGCATAGAACTTTAAGGTTTTAATCATCACTTTATATAATTTTAATATTTGTAACAATAAATATTTTATTAAAAAAATTAACAATTACAAATTTATATAAGAATTAAATTTAACATTATTATAATAATTAAAAAATAATTATTATATTCAATTTATATTTTCCAAGAAGATTATTTTGGTCATACCATGAATATTGAAAAATGATATACCTCTAATGGTACATAAGTAGACCAAAATGGCATAAAATAATTGAATAATTTTTATTTAATTGTCATATTTTATTAGTTAATTTTTGTAATATGTGTTAATTGAAAAATAATTTAATACAGTAAATATAGTAAACATTTTCAACATTAATATAAATAATTATATTTATTTCAGTTTAATAACATTGACTGCTATAAAAATTACTATTTTCTGAAATTTTTTAATAATTTTGATATTTTGAAAAAAATTTGATTAGTACAACCAATAATGATATATAAAAATAAATTTAATTTCGTTAATTTTATTTGATAAATCTTAATTCAAAAACATAAAAAGAAAATATTAAAATAAAAAATTACCTCTTCACCAAGACATTTCTTTTTGTTCAGCTGTCTTCGTAAATCAAACTGTAATTATAAAAACAAATTAATATTCAATTTTTACAAAATATTACATTTATATTAAGATAATATTATGTTTATTATATAACTATTAGTTATTATTAAAAATTAAAATAATTTTAAAACATTTAAATTTAATTCAATGTTATTTTAATTGAATATATATATATATATATAACCATGTTCAAATGTCAAATTATTTTTATTTTTAAAGATTTAATAAATTTTTATAAAAATTTAAATTTAAATGTTATAAAACATTCAATTTATAAAAAAAAATAAATATGTTAATATTTTAAACATATTAAAATCATATCGTTAAATAAAATAAATTTAAAATAATTTAATTTATTACAATAATAATAAATAGTATAAAATTAATTTTAAAAATTAATATGTTTGGAAAATGAAAACAATCAGTTTTTATGTTAATTTATATATAAATGTGTTTGAGTACGAATTTATATGTGTATTTGAAAATAATGTTTGTTATTTAATTTAAAAAAAATTTTAATAACATATGTTTATCAATTTCATTATTAAAATTATTTTGTAATAAACTTATAATATAAAATACAATTCAGTTACCTTTGTAGGAAATTCCTTGGTTAAAACATCAATTTCTTTTTGGGCTAATTTTGTATCGCATTGTTTCTTGTCTGGAAAAGATTGCAATTACTTTGTATATAAATTTAAAATTTTGTAATAATAGTTTTTATAAAACTAATTAAACATTCAAATATAAATATGTACTACACATATGCATATAAATCATCTAATCATCCACAAATTTCCATCATCGTGTATAAATTAAATGTAATGCAAATATTTTTCAAATATATAAATAAACTTTTTTATTTAATTATTGATCAAATAGTTTTACAATTTTTAAGTTACTAATAAACATATATACTAATATTAGAAATTTTTTTTTAACGATTTATTATAATTATAAATATATATTAAAAATCAACCAATTATGTTTTTAAATTTTAATAAATTACATTTTAAAATGAACAAATCGCAATAATCATTGAAATAATTATATGATTATATTATTTTGTAATAAAAATGTTAATTAAAATGAATAAGTTAGTTACAAAGTACATTTATTCAAATTTAAGATCTATGGTGATAGGTTGTATAGAATTTCCTGTTCATAAAGTGGCAAGAAATACTTAATTTAGAAGTTATTAATTTAGAAAATTATTTATTAATATAAATTAGATTAATAATAAAATATAAAAAATTTAGATATTATTATTAATACTTACGAAAATAATATGCCAATAGCGTATGTGGCACTCCTTTGTTGTTTAAGAAGAGTTTCTGTAATCCCTCTTCGTACCTTTTCCATTCAGCACATTTTTTCTCTTTTACGGAAGTTGCTCTCATGAGGTCCATCTGTTTGATTACATTATCAATGAATTAAATTTATAAATATAATAATATTTTAAACTACATTTAAAAAAAATATTATTAATATTTCTATTTATTATTGGTAATCATGTCGTTTAATATCATTAATATTTATTTACTTATTATTTATATAAGAAATAAAAAAAATAATATAAAATATGAAAAGTATTAATAATTCATAATACAACATTCTATTTTATATGTAACAAATTAAAATTATGTAGATTAATGATATAACATCGATTTTATATTTTATAAAATAAGTTGAAAAATCTAAACAATATATTTGAAAAATTATACTGTTTTTATATTGTTATTAAATATTAAAATAATAATATTGCACTATTTTGAAAATCTTGATTTTTATAATCAATTTGTAATTAATAATTGTTTATTTTATTATTTTTGAAAAATAATTATTATAAATATAAATAATATTATAAAATGAAATTATAAAAATCTTAATATATGTCAATCCATTAGTATGATTAAAATAAAAAAATTATAGAAATTTAGTTTACAAAAATGAATTACAGAAACTTTATCAATTTTAAAATTGATAATTAGTAACAATTTAAAAATAAAATATGATATAATTTACTTACAAAATAATCTTTTCTGTGCCTGCCTCCATCTCTCTGAAAAATTTAGAACATATAAAAATGCAATGTACAGTATATCTTAAAATAAATTCAATGATAATATTATAAATACAATATATTTAATATAACAATTGGTGAAATATAATATAAATTTATCGGTAGCGTAGTTGGTTTAATCCCATATTCATATATTAAAGGTGATCAGTTCGATCCCAATCAGAGGCAATACATTTTGAGAAGGATCAGCTGATAAACATTGGCTGTTCATTTGTCATTAGCCTATCAATTAATGACACTTTCTAAGGAATACTGGCCTTTAGTTTGTAAAAATGAATTTATTCGCTCATCTACACTCATTACACTCAATTGAAATCCATATTCGCCCATATCTTGACGATCGGCGTCTTATGAATGAATAAATAAATATTAATATTATACTTTATACTACATTTATTTCAATAATATCAAAGAAAAATATTCAATTTAACATAAACACTAAAATTTGTTTTATTAAAAAATATTTATTTTTCTAATAAATCAATTTATTTAATTTGTACATGAGGAAGATGAGATTAGTTCATCAAAATCGATCACAATAATATTTGTACATTTTCTACTTGTATTGTAATATATTTGTTCATTTTGAGCTTATATGATAATAAATTTGTGTTGTGTAACGTTTACTTGTACTGTACATGTACCAACATGTTTTATGCTAATTGAAAATTTATTTGTAAATGCCTGTCAACGAAATTTATCAATCATTTACAGGAATGTTACAATCAAAGTTCATAGTACTTTTGTCGATATTTAATTTAATAAGCAATGCTTATCACAGCAGCCGCCATTTTAACGATTTCAGCCAATGGAACAACGTGATCACAGGCCTAAAAATTAAGTTGTTCAACACCATTGTACATTCTTTTGTGAATCCCTCTGGTCTGAGGAAGGTAAGCGTGGTTCACCGAAATCGATTACAATAATATTTATACATTTTGTACTTGTATTGTAATATATTTCTTAATTTTGTGCTTATATTGTAATAATTTTGTGTGACGTTTACTTGTACTATATGTGTACCAAAACGTATTATGCTAATAAAAAAAAAAAATTAGTAATAAATTGTCAATATGTACACAGTGTATTATTTAATAATAATATATATACGTACATCTATTGGAAAAGTTTCGACAATGTCTTCCACATCGTCAATGGTTTTTTTGACGTCGAATTCATGTTTAACTGAAAAACCAAACATTATGTAATAATTTGTAATATAAATATAAAAAAAAAAATATTTAAATATTAATTATATTTTAAACATTAACAATTGTATGTATACATATAATATGTTGTATATTGTAGTAATTTTGGATTCAGACCAGCACTACGTGGTTCGGATTCCACGTAAAGCTGTAGGTCCCTTAGTTGCCCTGGCTGTTGGGCTATTAATAAATTGCCCTTTCTGAGGAATAGTTGAACTCAGTTAGTAACCAGACTACACTAATCCACACTCATCCTACACTCATAATACCATTCATATTCGCCTTAAAATACGCACAACGTTGTGTCGGCGTCTCATATGTAAGAATGTAAGAATTAAAAAAATATTATTAATAATGAATATATTTAAACATTTATTAATATTAGTAGAATTTAAATGTGAAATTATATAATTATAAACATGTATTTGTAAAATTATTAATTTACACATTTTTAATAAAATATTAATTATAACATTTTTTTAATTTAAATATCTTATTTTCATTTCTTATTATATTATTATTTATAATAACTATTACCTAATAGGTATATAAAATGATTATTATTTATTCATTAAACTAATGATAATTGAAAGATAAATTAAAATATTTTTAATAATTAACTTTTATATTTGAAATAGATTTAAATAATTTTTTACCAATCCAAAAAAACTAATTGAAATTATCTTATAAATGATTTTGTACATCTTAATAATAAAATGTAATAAAACTATTCAAAAATTTACTAAGCCATTTATTTATACTTTTACCATCAATTTACACGGTTCATAATCATTTTCAAATTTATATGAATGAAACATGCATTTATAATTTAAAATAATATCAAATGAAACTTCATAATTAACTGAAGTAAATTAAAAATAAATAAATAATCACATCTCATAAAATACAGACATTTACTTTATTATTCATTAAAAAAAATAATTTATTAAAATTATTATACTTACCAAAATAATATACAATGATTGAGTGCGGAACAATCCATTTTTTTTTGAATAGTTCATCCAAATCTTCTATGAATGTTTTCCACAACATATCTTCTTTCTCAGCAAACGAGGCTGCCCGTACTAGATCCAGCTGTTTAAAAATTCATGTTAATTAGAAAGTATAAAATAAATTTAAAAAAATAAATATTAATTATAGTTTTTTAATTAGTTGTAGATTATATTATTACTGTTAAACAAATAAGACTATTTATTAAAAAATAATATTGTCACATGTTGCTGGTTATATGTAAAATATTTGTGGGAATTAAAAAGAAATTTATGTAATTACTTATAATTATTCAAAGACTAATTTAAGATTGTTTATTAATTGTACGATTATTTTATGTACCTATTAGACTATGTTTAAACACATGCTATCACATGGTCATGAGTATATGTATGATTATTGCGGGAATTTAAATGAAAATTTTTAATAAACTCATAATTATTAAATAAATAACGTACTAATATTTATTAATTGTACAATATTATAAAGAAATTATTAGATTATTTCATGAAAATTTACTATATCATTGTGGTGGGTTATACAGGGTGATTCATGACGTTCTCCCCCCACTTCTATAGCATATTCTACTACTAAAAACAATGAAAAAATGTCATATAAACATAGGTCCAAAAACGCTTCGTTAGCGAGTTACAGCCATCAAAAGATTTCGTCATGGTTCATGGGCAAAAAATGAAATAATATTGTACATAACTTATGGAAAGGTATATTAGGATTGAAATTCCATGATTTCATATGTATTTTCACATGGAAAAGCTAATAAAATAGGTTTGAGAACTGTACCTTAAGTAGTTTTTGAGTAATCCGGGTTAAAATTGGGATATTAGGACAAAAAATTCAGTTTTTCTCAGTTTAGTGTACAGAAACGTTGTTAAATTGGTTAAAAAGGCACACAACTTTCGTACATTATTTGTTTAGAATTTAATTCTGAGTAGATTGATATAAGTTGTGTAAAAAATACTACAGAAATAAGAACAGAAACTCAAATTTATTAAATTAAATACATAAATTACCTTAAAAGAACAACAAATTGATTTTCCCAACTTTAGACATGTTTTTTCGAATTTTTGATAAATCCATTTTCAAGTAGATAAAACGAAAAAGCTTATTTTTTGAACAAAAATCACTTTTTTTTCTTTCCTATCTTCAATAATAAGGAAATTAGAGATATTTAAAATTTATGAAAATTTTAAAATAGTAGAAGAGAAATACTGTTTCTTGAACAAAAATTTTTAACTTAAAGAACATTTTTCAAAAATCTTATAATTAATGGACGTATGCAGCTGAAATTCAACATAGTACTAGTCATTAACGTTATAATATGTTTTTGACACAACATGACCTGAAATGAATCATGTTAAGTCCTTTATAGGAGTTCAAATTTAGTAGTTTCCTTGGGCTTTAATAAGATGATTTTTTCTGGGTCTTCTGAATATATATTATAATGTACTAGGTCTCTACTAGGTGACCGATGCAGTCAAACGTTAACTAAGATCCTCTATTAGCATACCATACGTGTTTTACTCATTGTTGAAAATTTTTCCTCTTAAGGTGTATTTTTTAATAAATATAATTAAAGTATGAGTTAATACATGGTTAAGATTTGAGGGATAGATTTCTAACTTTAGTATTTATAAAACAGTGGATCTATAAATTTGCGCATGAAGTACAAAGTAGTATGATGGATTATTTTAACACATTTTTGGGGTTACCAAGGTGTGTATCGTAATTAGTGACTATAAATTTTGATAATAATATTCCAATAAGATGTTAAATATGGCGGCCAGTCAATGTTGAAAAGTGACATTTCACAATTTCCTATATATATGAGTACTTTTTATGGATAAAAGAGCTACGTAAGAATTGATTTTTTTCTAGAATGTGAATTTCCAGTATTTTCTAATATTGTGTTGATTTGGAAGTCATATGTTAAATATTTGTTAAAGATTTATCGATCTTTTAATATTGGGTAGCATCCGTGATCTACTTGGCTAGCATCCGTGATCTCCCCCGGGTAGCAGCCGTGATCTACTTGGGTAGTAGCCGTGATTTACTTGGGTAGCAGCCGTGATCTACTTGGGTAGCAGCCGTGATCTACTTGGGTAGCAGCCGTGATCTACTTAAGGTAGCAGCCGTGATCAATTCAGGGTAGCAGCCGTGATCTTCTCAAGGTAGCAGCCGTGATCGCCTCAGGGTAGCAGCCGTGATTGCCTCAGAGTAGCATCCGTGATCGCCTCAGGGTAGCAGCCGTGATCGCCTCAGGGTAGCAGCCGTGATCGCCTCAGGGTAGCAGCCGTGATAGCCTCAGGGTAGCATCCGTGATCGCCTCAGGGTAGCATCCGTGATCGCCTCAGAGTAGCAGCCGTGATCGCCTCAGGGTAGCAGCCGTGATCGCCTCAGGGTAGCAGCCGTGATCTACTCAGGGTTGCAGCCGTGATCTACCCCGGGTAGCATCCGTGATCTACCCCGGGTAGCAGCCGTGATCTACCCTGGGTAGCATCCGTGATCTACCCCGGGTAGCAGCCGTGATCTACCCCGGGTAGCAGCCGTGATCTACCTCGGGTAGCAGCCTTGAACTACTTGGGTAGCATCCGTGATCTACTTGGGTAGCAGCCGTGATCTACCTGAGTAGCAGCCGTGATCTACTTGGGTATCAGCCGTGATCTACCTGGGTAGCAGCTGTGATCTACTTGGGTAGCAGCCGTGATCTACCTGGGTAGCATCCGTGATCTACTTGAGTAGCAGCCGTGATCTAGCTGGGTAGCAGCCGTGATCTACTTGGGTAGTATCCAATATATATAGAACGCACTAATATATAAATAGGAAATGGAGATATTTCAATTGGTAATGTTCACTGGCCACCATATTGAACTTCCACTAGAAATATTGTTGTTAAAAACTATAATTTGTTTCATAATTATCAATATTTTTAGTAATCGAGTAAATTTCAGTTAGATTCCTACAATTATTAAACATGTAACAGCCAAAATAACACAATATTATTTAAAAATATATAATATTAAGTTTAATACTTCATTATACATTCGATAAATATTGAAAAAAATAATTTTGAACATTGTATGTAAATATAAAAACTTACAATAAATTCCCACAGATATTATTCACTTAACCTAAAACATAGCAAAAAACTGTTTAAAGCATTTTGTAATTTTAAATACATAAATATCAATATTTCTTATTAAATATACTTTATTTGGAGTTTAAATTGAATTTTATTATATAAATTCGTTCACTATATAGGTTAAACAACTAGTAACATATGTTTGTAATTGTTTTATACTCTATGTATTGTTTTAAAAGTGTTTCTTTCTAATTTGGCACCAGTACAGATGATTTATTTTTAATTAAATATTTCTCAAAGAAGAAATAGCCATTTTAAAATAAGTGTTTGTGTGTGATCTCGCATTTAATGTAAGTAATCTTAAATTTTTATTATAATTAATGGATTATTTTAACACATTTTTGGGGTTACCAAGGTGTGTATCGTAATTAATGACTATAAATTTTGATAATAATATTCCAATAAGATGTTAAATATGGCGGCCAGTCAATGTTGAAAAGTGACATTTCACAATTTCCTATATATATGAGTACTTTTTATGGATAAAAGAGCTACGTAAGAATTGATTTTTTTCTAGAATGTGAATTTCCAGTATTTTTTAATATTGTGTTGATTTGGAAGTCATATGTTAAATACTTGTTAAAGATTTATCGATCTTTTAATATTGGGTAGCATCCGTGATCTCCCCCGGGTAGCAGCCGTGATCTACTTGAGTAGTAGCCGTGATTTACTTGGGTAGCAGCCGTGATATACTTGGGTAGCAGCCGTGATCTACTTAAGGTAGCAGCCGTGATCAACTCAGGGTAGCAGCCGTGATCTACTCAAGGTAGCAGCCGTGATCGCCTCAGGGTAGCAGCCGTGATCGCCTCAGAGTAGCATCCGTGATCGCCTCAGGGTAGCAGCCGTGATCGCCTCAGGGTAGCAGCCGTGATCGCCTCAGGGTAGCATCCGTGATCTACTCAGGGTAGCAGCCGTGATCGCCTCAGGGTAGCATCCGTGATCGCCTCAGGGTAGCATCCGTGATCGCCTCAGAGTAGCAGCCGTGATCGCCTCAGAGTAGCAGCCGTGATCGCCTCAGGGTAGCAGCCGTGATCGCCTCAGGGTAGCATCCGTGATCTACTCAGGGTTGCAGCCGTGATCTACCCCGGGTAGCAGCCGTGATCTACCCCGGGTAGCAGCCGTGATCTACTATGGGTAGCATCCGTGATCTACCCCGGGTAGCAGCCGTGATCTACCCCTGTTACGTTATAAGCATTAAATGCTCACAAAATAAAAAAAATAAATATTATAATTAGTTTTAAATATAAGTTAAAATTTTTACTATAAATATATGATAAAATCATTAAATGCTTACATGAAAAAGTATTGTTGTATTTAATTTTAAATGCAAAGTATGTTTTTAGTTATAAATATACAATATATAAAATATATGTTAAAATTAAAAAACAAATTGTAATGTTATTGTTGATTTTAATTATTATCATTTTAATGTTGGAATGATTAAAATGATATATTTATTTTAAGTATCAGTTCATGATCTACTCGGTCACTTTAATTAAAAAAAAATGTTAATTATAAAATGAACAAAAAAATTTAATAATTAAAAAAGTAATGAAATTAACAATATATTAAAAAGTAAAAAACAACAATTTTAAAAATAATTAATAAACAATTAACGAGTAAAAAAATATAAAAAATTAAATAATAATATAATAAAAATTAAAAACTTTTCTTTTTCTCATACGGCAGTTTCTTTTTTCTGCACTTTCTGTAAAAAATACACATATATATATATATATATATATATATATATATATATATATATATATATATTAGTAAACAATATAATACTATACGACAATTAATACGTAACTTTTTAATTCAAACATACTAAATTCTTGATACACGTTATAAATATATTTCGAGAAATAAAAATATAGCCATTATTAATTATTTATGTAATTATTACCTTATATGTCCTTCTGTATAAGGTTCTTGATGTCTGAAAAAAAAATATTAAATATACACAATTTCATATTATAATATATAAAAAATAAAAGGCTGTATCACTCTTCATTAATACATAATCCTGCATGTAAGTATTAAATTGAAATTCTATAAAAACTTTATGTTACGATATTACAGTTGTTTAATATAATATTTTTACTTTTTAAATATTTCGTAAATTTTGAAATTACTCTAATACATTGTTCCATATGGAATATAACTAATTGCTTTTGTTTGATTTAAAACATCTATAAATTATTTTTTATGACACCATTGACCTTAAATAATGATAAGTTTTTATCAAAGCAAATAGTATATTTGAAAAACTGTAAATGAAAAATATTTTAATTTATTCAGTGTTTAAAAACAAACATGTTTAAAACCTAATTTTCCTTTAAAACCCCTAGTCTGGTGGGGTGTACAGGCGATCAAAAACCCTACTGTTAAACTATTTCATTGTTAAAACCTACTTACATACATATGTTTACGTCTTTCTTCTTGTCTCTTTAGTGACATATACATCTATAAAATATAAAAAATATATTAAAAACAGATAAATATCATAAACAATTTAACCTTAGTTTTATTAAAAAAATGTCAATTTAAGAATGGCTTACTAGTCTTGTTTGATGTTGTATTATTTTATACAACAATTTTACCTGAACATTTTCACATTCATAATAATGCATAGAACTTTATGGTTTTAAGTATCACTTTATATAATTTTAATATTTGTAACAATAAATATTTTATTAAAAAAATTAACAATTACAAATTTATATAAGAATTAAATTTACCATTATTACAATAATTAAAAAATAATTATTATATTCAATTTATATTTTCCAAGAAGATTATTTTGGTCATATTATGAATATTGAAAAATGATATACCTCTAATGCTACATAAGTAGACCAAAATGGCATAAAATAATTGAATCATTTTTATTTAATCGTCATATTTTATTAGTTAATTTTTATAATATGTGTTAATTGAAAAATAATTTAATAAAGTAAAGATAGTAAACATTTTCAACATTAATATAAATAATAATATTTAGTTCAGTTTAATAACATTGAATGCTATAAAAAATTACTATTTTCTGAAATTTTGTAATAATTTTGATATTTTGAAAAAAATTTGATTAGTACAACCAATAATGATATATAAAAATAAATAATTTCGTTAATTTTATTTGATAAATCTTAATTCAAAAAGATAAAAAGAAAATACTAAAATAAACAATTACCTTTTCACCAAGACATTTCCTTTTATTTAGCTGTCTTCGTAAATCAAACTGTAATTATAAAAACAAATTAATATTCAATTTTTACAAAATATTATATTTATATTAAGATAATGTTATGTTAATTATATAACTATTAGTTATTATTAAAAATTTAAATAATTTTAAAACATTTAAATTTAATTCAATGTTATTTTAATTGAATATATATATATATATATATATATATATATATATATATATATATATATATATATATATAACCATGTTCAAATGTCAAATTATTTTTATTTTTAAAGATTTAATAAATTTTAATAAAAATTTAAATTTAAATGTTATAAAACATTCAATTTATATAAAAAAAAAAAGTTAATATTTTAAACATATTAAAATCATATCGTTAAATAAAATAAATTTTAAATAATTTAATTTATTACAATAATAATAAATAGTATAAAATTAATTTTAAAAATTAATATGTTTGGAAAATAAAAACAATAAGTTTTTATGTTAATTTATGTATAAATGTGCTTGAGTACGAATTTATGTGTGTGTTTGTTTCTGATTCAAAATTAATTTGTTCATTGATTATTTTTTGTTGATTTTCAAGTTTTGCTTCGTATATAAATAATTCTTCCCATGCTGACATATTTATTCCTTTCTTACAAAATTTCAATATTTTCATATTTTTATTTATATTTTCTATTGTGTGATCATTGTCAATTAAGTGTTTGGCTAAATTGGATCTTTCTGGTTTATTATTTTTCCATGCTGATGTGTGGTTTTTAAATCTTTGGTTGAAGTTTATTGTTTGGCCTATGGGTGATTCTCCGTGAAAGGGCAGATTTCATTAATAATATATATATCTTTTTAAAGTCAATTAAATTAAGTCATTATTTTTTTAGGGATTCATCATTAACTACAATATTATAATTTACCAAAGGTTTTATAAAAAAAATTTTTTTCTTCGATTTAAAAAATATTTTAAATTTACTGCAGTAATGGAGTTGAGGGTAAGGTAACGGAGTTGAGATATTCTACACATAATATTTGAATTAATCAAAGTAACTTTATTTATTCCACACAAGTATATATAAGTGAGTATTATTTACTCTAGTTTAGATTAGAGCTGAATTAATGACAATAAAAACAATAATAATAATACTTATCTAAATACTTGACAGTCACAAAAATGATTGCAACCAATTTTAAGACTGTGATTGCATAGATTTTTAAACCTAGTTTTCTGTCAAAAACTGCTTCACTCTGGAGTCTATTTCGTTAAAACTCTTAAGTCTAAAGGATCTGCTCGAAACTGGGATTGGTGCATCTTCTATAACACAAAATATTTCCTTTATTTGTATTTCCTGTTTGTCTTCTTTTGTAGGCCAAAATAAGTTGTCTCGTGTTTTGTGCATGAAGGAAACTGTTACACGATTTCCATAGTTTGCTTCCACAATTCCTGAAAACAACATATTATCAGATAATTATGTTAGGCCTAGGCTATAATTAATTTATTTCAAATAAAACTATTTTAATAAAATATTTAGGATCTTATTATTTGAAGCTATTTAACCCAGAGCACCGTAAAAGGCACCTTAACTAAATTAGTTCTTTCTGCAAAACTTAAAATAATATTTGAAATGTTCAAGATTTGCAGTTTTGAAAATAAATAAATAGGTAAATGTACCTGGATACCATGAATCATCATATATTACTGCAACCCAATCACCAATGTTTACAGCTGTTACCAAATCTTGCTTTGAGTTGATATTGTCATCCTCATCTTCACTGTCTGTGTAAACAGTTTTGTACACCTGTTTTCTTGAAGTTGTTGCACATGCTGAAAAGAGCCAGTTAAGAAAAACAAAAGTTTAAAGAGGATCTGTAACACAATAAAAAAATTAGGTAATTTATGAAAATAATTGCTGTTATGGGTTTTACGTTTGTGTTTATGTTGCATACAGTATGTGTTAAGTTATATGTAGGCTACATTGTTTGTCTGATCAATGTAAAAATAGAATCTTCCAGAAAATTACTTTCAATAAATAACCTTAAACTTAAAAGTGAAAGGATACATTCTGTTGAAGGTAGACAGATCTTGCCAAGACCGTAATGTGCACATGCAATGTCTGGTCCGCATTTCAAACATGTCAAAGACCTTGCCTGTAAGTATTCATGAGGCTCAGACCATATTATATGGTGGACTTTCAATGTTCCTTTAAAAGCATCTAGTGTTGGGATCTTCTCATAAAGGGTGATTGAATCTTCATCAATTGGAATGATCTCGATTCCAGGACAAACTTTCTTAACCTCAAGGACAAAACTATCGAAATTTGAAATGTCCTTCCCCTGAGCAACAAGTGAGTCGGCAGATCGTTTGATGCAGCCTCCAATTCCATCAGGGGCTCCTTTACCGTGTCCTGCCTCTGAGTAATGCCAATGAATAGTGTTGGCTCCAAACATTTGAGAAAGTTTGGTTTTAATCAAAAAGAACATTTTTTTATTTCGATATTGATTAGTTACACTATCACTTAAAAAATTGACTTCTTTCAGATCAGGTACAATTTCTTTTGTAATTTCAGAAATTGGTTTCAAATGTGCGCATATAGCAGAAGAGTCATGCCTAAGACATGCTGAAACTGTACATAAGCACTTTGACTTTATCAGTTTTTTTCTTTGCACCTGTAATATAAAACGAGGGTGTGAAGAGAAATTTGAGGTTTCGACCCTCCAAAATGGGCTGATTGAATCTCTTTACCGTATTTGCACCCGTAGTTCTCGGAAAAGTCCATGTGTATTAAGACTTGGTTGAGCGTAAGTTGTTCTTTCAAATTTGTAATCTCATAACATGTTGGTGTTTAATGTTGTTAACATGTACCATGTACTTTAAAATTGATTTTTCCAGTCTTGAAAATGCTTCTTGTTGTTTTTTTTTTTTTTTTTTTTTTTTTTTTTTTTTTTACTGAGGGCCAGGATTGTGCGTATGCATCCTGGTAGTTGCCTCTCAGCCTGTTGGCTTGTTGTGCACCCTCTTTCACAGGTTTAAACCGTATCGAATCCCAGGCCTCTTGAGAACCTTAGGATCTTGGATACAGTATTTTCCTGTTGACCTCCTTCATCTACACATAATTGTGGCCCGAAGGAGTTTAGGCGATGTCGCATCAATGCTGGACATTCGAATATTATGTGGTGAGCTGTTTCTTCCTCCTCTCCACATTTCCTACATAGGGTGGTGTCAACCATCACTCCTATTCTTCGTAGGTGACTACGGAACAACCAATGGCCAGTAATAAATCCTACCACTCTTCGGAGTTCCTTCCTGTTTAGCCGTAGGGCCTCTACTGATAGGGACTTTGAGGAGCCCATTAGTATCCTCTTTGGCTGAATGTTGCCGTCAGTATTTTCCCAGTGTCTTTGTTGCTCACCTGCAACCCACTGAGATACTGACTCACGTGCTTGGCTGTATGCTATGCGGCACGCAGGTTCTGGGCCAAAGAGAATGCAGTCAGCTCCTACGTTGGCACACCTATCTGCTTCTTCGTTCCCTTTGATCCCACTGTGCCCTGGCACCCAATTCAAGCAAACCTTGTTGGATTCTGCCAGTGCCTTAATTGCCTTATGGCACTCCCATACAGTCCTGGAACTGTAAGCCTGTTTAGCCAGGGCCATCAGTGCTGCCTTACTATCCGAGTTAATGTAAATGACTTTGCCCTTATAGCCTCTATTTACATTAATCCTCGCACATTCAGCAAGGGCAGTGACCTCAGCTTGGAAGACGGTTGCAAATTTACCCAGGCTTATGCTTTCGCTTACCCTGGGTCTGATGCCAAATACACCTGCACCAGTTCCTTTCCTGGTCTTTGACCCGTCTGTGTACCAGGTAAGGGCGTTATTCATATAGTTGGGTTCCCCCTCTTTCCACACATCTCTACCACCTATGTTAACATGGTATGGCTTTTCGAGATCTGTGGTTTTTACCATTCTATCCGGCACCATGTCTAGAATATCTAGCTTCAAGACTTCGATTATTCTAGAATGCTTACTGTCAGGATGGTAACGCCAATTCCCACTGCACTGCATTCTGTAGGCAGCTTTCCTTGCCTCCCCTTTGACAAACAAGTCGAGGGGGGGAGGTTCAGAACTACCTCCATCGCAGCCGTGGATGTACCCCTAAAGGCTCTTAATGTACTCAGACACGCCACTCGCTGCACCCTTGATAAGATTGCAGCTGCTGTGCTTTGTTGTACCTTAGGCCACCACACAATAGATCCATACACTAGCATCGGTCTTATGACCCTAGTGTATAGCCAGTTTGACATCTCTGGTCGGAGACCCCAAGTACACCCAACCGCGCGTCTCACCATCATTAGTGTGGTCTGAGAGCGTTTAGTAATATAGTCAAGGTGTTTATTCCAGGTTAGTTTGTCGTCAAGCTTGATTCCCAAGTACTTAAACTCTTTGCTAACCTGTATTCGGTCGCCGCATAACATCGGTCTTATCACCTCTAGGCTTCTTTTATTTGTGAAGGGTACCATGAAGGTCTTCAAGGGGTTTACTGATAGCCCCTCATCCTCACACCATCCCTCCACAATTGTAAGAGCCCTTTGCAAGAGTTCAGCACATGTGTTTATGTACTTGCCTCTTACAATAATAACAATATCATCCGCATATCCTTGAGCATACATGCCTTGGTTGTTTAGGGTACAGAGGAGATCATCCACAACAATGTTCCACAGACTCGGTGACAGCACTCCACCCTGTGGACATCCTCGCTGGGTTTTGACCTCTCTTGTAACCCCGCACAAGGATGCTTCTGCTCTCCTGCTACTTAGCATATTGTTGATCCACCTTACAATTGTGCTCTCAGTATTCCTTGATACCAGCTTTGACACTATCGAGCCAGTGCTCGTGTTATCAAAAGCTCCTTCTATATCCAGGAATACTGCCAAAGCTATTTCCTTTTGCGCAATAGCTTGTTCAATCCTACTGACCAAGCAATGCAAGGCCGTTTCGCAGGATTTACCCATTTGGTAGGCATGTTGGTTCCGGTGCAGAGGCCGGTTTACCAAGATAGTGTTCCTTATATGCCTATCCAATACCTTCTCCATGGTCTTAGTGAAGAAGGAGGTAAGACTTATAGGTCTATAAGACTTTGCTACATCATAGGATTCTTTACCTGGCTTGGGAATGAAGATCACTCTAGAAGTTCTCCATGATGCAGGGATAACTCCTGTTGCCAGACTCAATCTGAACAGGCGTAGGAGGTGTGGAATTACCAGGTCCGCACTTACCTGTTGAGACCCATCCCCCCACCAAAGCTGGAAAGCGTGCCAACTGGGGGATGGCTCAAAACAAATCGAGCGATGGGATCACGGGTGGCAGTTGGAGGGTCAAAATAACACTCGGCAGCTGAGCAAAACTAATTTTATTATCATGAAAACCAGAAAATACTAATAAATCAAAACGGTACAGATAGTCTAGGCTATTGGCAAAGAACAAAAACTATGGTAAAACGGTAACTCCAACTAAAAAAAAGGTTCAACAAAACATTATACAGAACTACTATTAAATATGAAACCAGAGATAATAAAGCAATTAAAGTCAAAAAGGTAACCATGAGCACATGGCTCGAACCTAGGTTAAAACATCTAGACCAAGAATATAAATTTAACAAACTCTGAAAACACAAGTAAGAACGATTAAATATTATTGAAACAAAATATTTTCACCAAAAGGGTGCTTAGATATTAAAACTCACAAAATGAACACTTACGTTTTAGTGTGTCTAGCCACTCATAACGAGATTCTGCAGGCAGCACAAGACAACTGACCAGACAGGCCAACCGGACCGAAGCTGCTGGAACACGGAACGAAACGGAACTGGGCCAACGGCTACCAAAGTACGCAAATCGCCGGGCAAAAGCGAATCTCAGGCAGCCTGGCAGACAACAACGAAAAAACGAAACTGTACCGGTCCAAGACCCGGTACACTGTAAGAGAGCAGGAAAGATACCATCGGTTCCTGGTGATTTAAATGGTTGAAACGAGTTCAAAGCCCATTTAACACCTTGATAGGTAATAACAGCCTTTGCACAGTCCCAGTCCTCACGAGTCGCTCTCCCTCTCGGCTCTCTTCTGACTTCTTCTTCCACCGTGACGTTAGGCTGAAAAGATCCCGGGAAATGTGTACTCAGTAATACCTGAAGCGTTTCTCGGGACTGTTTGTGTGGGTACCATCTTCCTTTAGGATTGTGCCCGCAACATTGTTAGGACTCTTGGCCAAGATCTTGTGGAGTTTTGCACAGTCAGGTACTCTATCAATACTCTGACAGAACTCTCTCCACGAGTTTCTCTTGGCCTTTCTTATCTCCTTGTTATACTCTGTTAATGCTGCTGAGTATCTATCCCAGTTACCTGTGCGTTTACTTACGTTATACATTCTACGTATGTTTTTCCTCCGGATCTCCAGACCCTGCGACCACCAACAGGCCTGCTTCCTGGAGCTTTTACGTGTCTCAGGGCAGGCTTTGTGATATGCTTCCAATACGGCGTTCCTCGTGGAATTCGCCATCATATCAGTACCTTGCCCTTGTATTAATTCAGTTTGACCCAGATTGTTTTCTAATTCCAACTGGAATTTTTCCCAATCTGTACGCCTAGGGTTTCTGTAAGTCTCATCTATGCTGTACGAACTTACCTTAAATGAGATGTAGTTGTGATTTGAAGCTGACGGATCATCTAGCACTCTCCAGTTAATAACCTTTGTAGCTGCGTAGCAGCTAGCCAAGGTTATGTCAAAGACCTCCTCTCTTACCCCTACACCTCTTCTTTGCATAAAGGTTGGCTTACGGCCTTGATTAATTATAACTAAATTAGATTCAGCTATAAAATTCAATAGACACTCACCACGGTTGTTGACGTCGCTGCTACCCCACGCCAGGTGGTGTGAGTTGGCGTCACATCCCATAACCAGGTGACGATTGTTGCTGATGCATTCTTCCACAATCCGCCTCATCTCAGTGGTCGGCGGTGGTTCTGGTGCATCATATGGGAGGTACGCAGATGCAAGCGTCATCGTAATGTTACCATTACCGGCTTGCAGTTGTACCTCTGTTACGGCTGTGTCTCTAGAACACAGTTGTGAAATTTTCAGTGATTTAATACTGTTGCTGACATATATACAAGCCCTAGGATTGTTACTGCCTATATCGTAAATCAACTTAACTCTTGCAGTGCTCATCCCCATTACACGGCTGCCAACGGTCCATGGTTCTTGAATAAGAACTACTCCTATGTTGTCAGCCAGTATCTTCTGGCAGAGTGTAGCCGTTGCTGCTCTGCTGTGATGGAGATTTATCTGAAGCACTGTAGTCATCTATTGAGGACCTTTTCCCTGCAGCTTGAAGGTAATCCTCTCGCAGCCCACGAATGGGCGCATCGCAAGAGCCTTCAGCTTAACCAGAGAGTCCTCATCGATATGGAAGACCAGGAATTGACCGTTGGGGTTTGTATTCCCTCCAACAATCGTCCAGTGGTCTGTGTCCAAGTCACTCTGGTTCTTCAAGGCTTCCAGAAGTTCCTTGGTATCATCGATTTCAACGGTCTTGGGCACAAAGGTAGTGACCGTGACCATTTTAACAAGGGTCCTAGCTGGCCCTGTCTTCAGTTGAATACCCTGAAAAGGGTTCAACTCCAGGACTTGTTTCTCCAGCCTCTCCTTTGTCGTGGAGTTAGTGCAACCCACCACCAATGCACCTCCCTCCACGTGGCAACTGGACATTCTCACGTCTTTGCTTTTCATAGCACGTTTGCCCAGCTCCCTCTTCAAGCACTTAGCTTCATCCTCCGTGAGCTTAGTTGCTAGGTGATCTTGTCTGACCACAGCAATCTTCTCTACAGAGATCTTCTCCGCATACGTCTCGGCCCCTCTAGCGCAGCTAGGGGTCTCGTCATGCCCTTTCCTTCTCTTGTCTGGGTTACCTCGGCTTTCGAGTGTCAGCTGCGAATACAACCTCTTCACACCCACTCCAGAGGTAGTCTGGCCAGAAGATCCAGGGGCATTACCGCGCTCACGGTTTTTTTCATCCCAGACCTTCTTCCTCTCGCTCCTAGAAAGGATAGGCTCGCCTCTCGCGAGGGCCTCCTCTATCCTTTTCTTCCTTAACTCACTTCTGGAGAGCCTCTTCTTTGGTGCCGGCTTCTCCTCAGAGTTCACTTTTTCCTCATCGGATATTAGAAGTGCTTCTTCCTCCATAGCAACTATGTCGGACACTCTCATTTTTTCGATTGGCAAGTCTTCTGGATTCACATCCACCCCGCCAACCTGTAACATATGTGACTTTTTTGATTCATCATCCATTTTGTTCCCACGAGAACCGGGTTTTGACAGTCCATCTCCCCAGTGACCCGAATAGGGAGATAAGGGTAATACAACTGGGTTTCCCCTGGTTCCCAGAGGGCTCCGTTAATGACATTGAATATGCCCCCAATGCCACGAGACCATCAGCACGGGTCGCATAACACTTTAGCCTAGGGTTCGCAGATCCCCATCCTGGTTAATCTGACCGGTTTCAGGGCATCCAGTGAAAGCTGCCAGCATAACTCATACTGACAGCTGACCCTGGTACTGATAGCGCTGCTGCCCACCATCAGAGAGTCATTCGGGACTCCAGCCTAGATCCGCCGGGATTAGTAGAAGCAGGGCCACCAACGTGCAGGTTGTAGTTAACTACACAAGGCATGACCTGAACGACCTCTCTTATGAGACTGCCCAAGCCCTACCTACTCCCGGACGGTCTTGAGTGCACTATGTCACCCCTACGAATGAAGTAGTCCCCAGGTTTCAAATCCATGCAGCTTTGCGCTGTCCTGGGGACTGCCTCAATCATTTGGTCCCATGCTTCTTGTTTGGTTGATTTTATAACCTCTTTAACAGTTTTTCTGCATATTTTTTCCTTTCCTTTCACTATAATTTTAGTTTTTTTTTGAAAACCATTGTTCAAAATGAATTTCTTGTTTCAAATCACAATCTAAAAATTTCAATTTTGTTGGTTTTGCATCGCTTACATGTTCTCGTCAAACACTCCTCTTTTAAGTGTTCATTTTTTCAGCATAAAGTCTTGCAAATTTCTTTAGCAGAATTCTCTTTTATTATTTTGTTGTGAAACAATTTACTCACTAATAAGTTCATGTTTTCATGGACAGTGCATAGACAGGTATCCCGATCAGTAACTTTTGGCATAACAATCCAAAAGGGCCGCAGTTTACAAAACGAAGCATAACTTAGTTTAAGATCTGAATGTTCAGTTGAAAATATTTTATACAGATTCAACATTGTATCATTGAGATACCTCTTTTGCCGCTTATCTTTCTTTCGTGTGATGGTGTCTTTAGCACCAGGGCACATTCTACTATGCTCATCTTTTTCCAAAAAAATCTTAACACAGTTTAAAATTACTTGAGAACGCTTTATTTTGTTTAAGCTTTCATTTCTGGTAGGTACCGTTGCATGTCTTACCATTTTAAATGATAATGTTTTACTCAGTTCAGTCATGAATCGGTATCTTTTTACCACTTTTCCAGCTACACTTGTGTGAAAACCG